>JARQOD010009667.1:0-30461 GCA_033576555.1 Oophaga sylvatica
AAGAAAACACAGACTTTTCGTAAAAGCCTTTAATATTGACTTGTAAGTTGACATTTGATGCAACATATTGTGCTGTTACCCTGGATGGCTAGAGACACAGGATAACTGAACAATGATGTTTGGAGATATGCTGATTACACATTGTCCAGGCCAGCGAGTTTGCTGACTTGCAAAATAGAGGAGAAAAAACTATGCAAATAGATTAAATAATCAAACAATGCAAGTTGGTCTCACCATTCTTCCCCTTTACCTGTGAATGCTGACTTGAAGGACATTTGTTAACTATAAAAAGGATAGATACCTCCATAGACAGAGATTCAGCCAAAACCTCAAGACATCCAAACAGCCAAGAGATCCAAAGAACCAGAGACTCTCTACAGGACAGCAGCCAAGATATCATGCCTCCATCACGAGGGACACAGATTTGTCATTCTACAGTATGCCAACTTAGGGGACCATGGTCCTGGCTGGAAGAATACATATGTGCTCTACTGGCGATCACAAATCCATGGATACGTTTGCAGTAGTCAGGATTTGGACCCACTGATCACCTGAGCCCCATGGATACGTTTGTGGGGGACAGAAATAGGATCTGCCGGTCGCCTGGCTCCATGGAGATGTTTGGAGAAGTCAGGCTGTGACCCTCCGGTCACCTGGCCTTGTACCTCTATAGACTGTCATTTTCCTATGCTTGTCATTACCTCCTCTCGGTGTGCGTGCTACAGGTGGGGTAGTCGGCCCTGGAAGCTCTGAAGTCACAGCTGCTCTCATCACTTCGAGTCACCGGAAGGGTGAGACCCTGTAACGTGCACCAACTTGGGTATTTTGCTGGGACTGTTCTATGTGTTATTTGCTTGTTTAGTGGTTCAATAAAGTATTACCCCACTTGTTTTACCCTCACCCTGTTTTGTCTAAGTAGCATTAAGCCCACGGTGAAAAGAGAGTGGACGTTTGGTGGAATGATCCCTGGTCCATGCGGTTTCAATCAATCTGCATAGTTTGCAGGTCAATCAGCTGCATGGATGGGTAATCAACATATTAGCAAACATCGACTGTTCAATGACCCTGCGTCAATGTCCTCCAAGGAAAGCAACACAATAAGCTGCAACAAACATCAATTCAAATGTCAACGTTCAGGAGCATGTGAACAATGGCTTACATCTCTTGACCTACCATAAGAAACGTCTGGCATACTTAAGAATAAATTCGGTGTCACAACAGCTGTATAGGGGAGGGTCACTCTCCTATAGGGAAGTTTCTGCATCTATCAGGCAGCGCCGTCCCAGGACGTGGAGGAATCGTTTACCTTAATCCAAGTATCTATGGACCTATTATTTCCAATACTGACCGAAGGGTACAGAGGGGAGAAGGCACTGCCCTCGTGGGCTTACAGTCTACAGGGTGATGGGGAGGAAGCAGTAAGTTGGGGGTTGTGGTGGTTAGGAGACAGCTCTGATGGTGGTTAGGAGACAGCTTTGGTGGTGGTGAGACAGCTCAGGTAATGGTGAGGTGGCACCTCCGAGGGTGGAGAGGCGACAGCTCTGGTGGTGGTGAGGAGACAGCTCTGGTGGTGGTGGTGGTGAATAGACAGCTCTGGTGGTGGTGATGAGACAGCTCTGGTGGTGGTGATGAGACAGCTCTGGCGGTGGTATAGAGACAGCTCTGGCGTTGGTATGGAGACAGCTCTGGCGGTGGTGTGGAGACAGCTCTGGCGGTGGTGTGGATACAGCTCTGGCGGTGGTGTGGAGACAGCTCTGGCGGTGGTGTGGAGACAGCGCTGGTGGTGGTGTGGAGACAGCTCTGGTGGTGGTGAGGAGACAGCTCTGGTGGTGGTGAGGAGACAGCTCTTGTGGTGGTGAGAAGACAGCTCTTGTGGTGGTGAGGTGGCACCTCTGAGGGTGGTGAGGAGACCGCTCTGGTGGTGGTGAGGAGACAGCTCTGGTGGTAGTGTGGAGACAGCTCTGGTGGTGGTGTGGAGACAGCTCTGGTGGTGGTGTGGAGACAGCTCTGATGGTGGTGTGGAGACAGCTCTGGTGGTGATGAGGAGACAGCTCTTGTGGTGGTGAGGTGGCACCTCCGAGGGTGGAGAGGCGACAGCTCTGGTGGTGGTGAGGAGACAGCTCTGGTGATAGTGAGGAGACAGCTCTGGTGGTGGTATAGAGACAGCTCTGGCGTTGGTATGGAGACAGCTCTTGCTTTGGTATGGAGACAGCTCTGGCGGTGGTGTGGAGACAGCTCTGGCGGTGGTGTGGATACAGCTCTGGCGGTGGTGTGGAGACAGCTCTGGTGGTGGTGTGGAGACAGCTCTGGTGGTGGTGTGGAGACAGCTCTGGTGGTGGTGAGGAGACAGCTCTTGTGGTGGTGAGAAGACAGCTCTTGTGGTGGTGAGGTGGCACCTCTGAGGGTGGTGAGGAGACAGCTCTGGTGGTGGTGTGGAGACAGCTCTGGTGGTGGTGTGGAGACAGCTCTGGTGGTGGTGTGGAGACAGCTCTGGTGGTGGTGTGGAGACAGCTCTGGTGGTGATGAGGAGACAGCTCTTGTGGTGGTGAAGTGGCACCTCCGAGGGTGGAGAGGCGACAGCTCTGGTGGTGGTGAGGAGACAGCTCTGGTGGTAGTGAGGAGACAGCTCTGGTGGTGGTATAGAGACAGCTCTGGCGTTGGTATGGAGACAGCTCTTGCGGTGGTATAGAGACAGCTCTGGCGGTGGTGTGGAGTTAGCTCTGGCGGTGGTGTGGATACAGCTCTGGCGGTGGTGTGGAGACAGCTCTGGTGGTGGTGTGGAGACAGCTCTGGTGGTGGTGTGGAGACAGCTCTGGTGGTGGTGAGGAGACAGCTCTTGTGGTGGTGAGAAGACAGCTCTTGTGGTGGTGAGGTGGCACCTCTGAGGGTGGTGAGGAGACCGCTCTGGTGGTGGTGAGGAGACAGCTCTGGTGGTAGTGTGGAGACAGCTCTGGTGGTGGTGTGGAGACTGCTCTGGTGGTGGTGTGGAGACAGCTCTGGTGGTGGTGTGGAGACAGCTCTGGTGGTGATGAGGAGACAGCTCTTGTGGTGGTGTGGAGACAGCTCTGGTGGTGGTGTGGAGACAGCTCTGTGGTGGTGTGACAGCTCTGGTGGTGTGAGGAGACAGCTTGTGTGGTGAGTGCACCTCCGAGGTGGAGAGCGACAGCTCTGGTGGTGGTGAGGAGACAGCCTGGTGTAGTGGACGCTTGGCGTGGTAAGAGACAGCTCGCGTTGGTGGAGCAGCTCTTGCGGTGGTTGGAGACAGCTCTGGCGGTGGTGTGGAGACAGCTTGCGGTGTGTGGGACAGTCTGCGGTGTGGGAGCAGCTCTGGTGGTGTGGAGACAGCTTGGTGGTGGTGGGAGACAGCTCTTGGTGGTAGGAGCAGCTCTGTGGTGGTGAGGCAGCTCTTGGTGGGGTGGCACCTTGAGGTGGTAGAGACGTCTGTGGTGTGGGAGACGCTTGGTGGTGGTTGGAGACCTTGGGGTGGTGGGAAAGCTTGGGGTGGTTGGAGACAGCTTGGTGGTGTGTGGAGAAGCTCTGGTGTGATAGGAGACAGCTCTTGGGGTGGTGGCACTCGAGGGTGGAGAGGCGAAGTTGGGGTGGTGAGAGACAGCTTGGTGTAGTGAGGAGAAGCTTGGTGTGGAGGACAGCTCCGGTGTGGTAAGGAGACAGTCATGATGGTAAGGAGACAGCTCTGGTGGTGGTGAGGCACCCGCTACGGGGGGGAGCACCCTACGTGTGAGAGGCAGCGCAGGTGGTGGTGAGAGACAGCTGTGGTGCTGGAGGCGGTCACTTGGAGTGGAAGGTTGCGTCCGGTGTGTAAAGAGCTGCTTTAGTCGTGTTGAGGCGGCAGCTCACTGGTGAGAGACAGCTCGATGGTGGTCAGTGACAGCTACGATGGTGTGAGGTGACAGCTATGTGATGGTAAGTGACAGCTCGATATGGTGATGTGACAGCTCTGTGTGGTGAGGAACAGCTCTGTTTGTGAGAGATGGCTTGTGAGGTGAGAGCAGTTCCGGTGGTGGGAAGGCGCAGCTCCGTGTGGAGGCGCAGCTCTGATGGTGGTGTGCGACAGCTCGCGTTGGTATGGAGACAGCTCTTGCGGTGGTATGAGAAGCTTGGCGTGGTGGAGACAGCTCTGGCGTGTGGAGACAGCTCTGGCGTGGGTGGAGACAGCTCTGTGGTGGTGTGGAGACACTCGTGGTGGTGTGGAGACAGCTCTGTGGTGGTGGGAGACAGCTCTGTGGTGGTGAGAGACAGCTCTTGTGGTGAGGCACTCTGGGGTGTGAGAGACGCTCTTGTGTGAGAGACAGCTCTGTGTGGTGGGCACTTGGGTGGGGGAGACACTCTGTGTGTGGAGACAGCTTGTGTGATGAGGAACAGCTCTGGTGGTGTGGCACCTCGGTGGAAGGGACAGCTGGGTGTAGGAGACAGTCTGTGTGAGGAGACTCTGGGGGTGGGAACAGCTCGGTGATGTGGAGACAGCTCCGGTGTGGTGGAGACAGCTCTGGTGGTGTGAGACCTGGGGTGAGACCGCTCGTGGTGTGAGGCAGCTATGGTGGTGGTGAGGAGACAGCTGTGGTGCTGGGAAGGCGGTCACTCTGGAGTTGGGAAGGTTGCCGTCCCGGTGGTGGTAAAGAGGCTGCTTTAGTCGTGTTGAGGCGGCAGCTCCACTGGTGGTGAGGAGACAGCTCCGATGGTGGTCAGGTGACAGCTACGATGGTGGTGAGGTGACAGCTATGATGATGGTGAAGTGACAGCTCCGATGATGGTGATGTGACAGCTCTGGTGGTGGTGAGGAGACAGCTCTGGTTGTGGTGAGGAGATGGCTCTGGTGATGGTGAGGAGGCAGTTCCGGTGGTGGGAAGGCGGCAGCTCCGTGGGGTGAGGATGGGGAGGCGACAGCTCTGGTGGTGGTGGTGGTGAGGAGGCAGCTTTGTTGGTGGTGGGTGGTGGCTCCGGTGATGAGGAGGTGGCAGCTCTGGTAGAGCTGAAGAGACAGCTCTGGTGGTGGTGAGGAAACTGCTTTGGTGGTAGTGAGGCGGCGACTCTGGTGGTGGAGAGGTGGTGGCTCCGGTGATGGGGAGGTGGCAGTGGTGTCATTTCAGACCGTAGCTTTCTTGAAGAGATGTGTTTTCAAGTTCTGTCTGAAAGTTCTGAATGTGGTAGATAATCGAACAGGTTGGATGAAGGATTCTCAGGATGACTCTTGGAGGCGATTTGGTGAGGAAAGTATAAGTGTGGAGGAGAGAAGGTTTGGGAGTACCAGAGGTTGTGTGTTGGAAGATATCATGAGATCATTCGGAGAAATATAAAGGAGACAGATTATGGACGGTTTTGTAGGGCAATGTCAGTAGTGTGAACTGGATACGTTGGGAGTAGTGAGGAGAGAGGTGGATTAGTCAGGTAGTAAAGTTAAGGACAGACTGGAGAGGTGCGAAAGTGTTGTGCAGAGGACAGGTCTAGGACAAGGAGCACTGAGTAATGTAGAAGGTAGAGGACAGGTCTAGGAGGAGGAGCACTGAGTAATGTAGAAGGCAGAGGACAGGTCTAGGAGGAGGAGCACTGATTAATATAGAAGGTAGAGGACAGGTCTATGAGGAGGAGCACAGAGTAATGTAGACAGTAGAGGAAAGGTCTAGGAGGAGGAGCACTGAGTAATGTAGAAGGCAGAGGACAGGTCTAGGAGGAGGAGCACAGAGTAATGTACAAGGCAGAGGACAGGTCTAGGAGGAGGAGCACAGAATAATGTAGAAGGCAGAGGACAGGTCTAGGAGGAGGAGCACTGATTAATATAGAAGGTAGAGGACAGGTCTATGAGGAGGAGCACAGAGTAATGTAGAAGGCAGAGGACAGGTCTAGGAGGAGGAGCACAGAGTAATGTAGAAGGCAGAGGACAGGTCTAGGAGGAGGAGCACAGAGTAATATAGACAGTAGAGGACAGGTCTAGGAGGAGGAGCACTGAGTAATGTAGAAGGCAAGGACAGGTCTAGGAGGAGGAGCACAGAATAATGTAGAAGGCAGAGGACAGGTCTAGGAGGAGGAGCACAGAGTAATGTAGAAGGCAGAGGACAGGTCCAGGAGGAGGAGGACAGAGTAATGTAAAAGGCAGAGGACAGGTCTAGGAGGAGGAGCACTGCGTAATGTAGAAGGCAGAGGACAGGTCTAGGAGGAGGAGCACTGAGTAATGTGGAAGACAGAGGACAGGTCTAGGAGGAGGAGCACTGAGTAATGTAGAAGGCAGAGGACAGGTCTAGGAGGAGCACTGAGTAATTTAGAAGGCAGACGACAGGTCAAGCAAGAGGAACACAGAATAATGTGGAAGGCAAAGGACAGGTCTAAGAGGAGGCGCACAGAGTAATATCAAATGCAGAGTATAGGGCTAGGAGGAGGAGAACAGAGTAATGTAGAAGGAAGAAGAGAAGACTAGGAGGAGTGCAAAGTAATGTTGAAAGCAGAAGGTCTAAGAGGAGGATCACAGAGTACTGTAGAAGGCATAGGACAGGTCTAGGAGGAAGAGCACAGAGTAATGTAGGAGGCAGAGGACAGGTCTAG
The DNA here is from genome assembly GCA_033576555.1 of Oophaga sylvatica. Taxonomy (NCBI): domain Eukaryota; kingdom Metazoa; phylum Chordata; class Amphibia; order Anura; family Dendrobatidae; genus Oophaga; species Oophaga sylvatica. The sequence continues at coordinate 6,556 of JARQOD010009667.1, forward strand.
GAGGAGGAGCACAGAGTAATGTAGGAGGCAGAGGACAGGTCTAGGAGGAGAAGCACTGCATAATGTAGGAGGCAAAAGGACAGGTCTAGGAGGAGGAGCACAGAGTACTCTAGAAGGCAGAGGACAGGTCTAGGAGGAAGAGCGCAGAGTAATGTAGGAGGCAGAGGACAGGTCTAGGAGGAGGAGCACAGAGTAATGTAGAAGGCAGAGGACAGGTCTAGGAGGAAGAGCGCAGAGTAATGTAGGAGGCAGAGGACAGGTCTAGGAGGAGGAGCACAGAGTACTGTAGAAGGCAGAGGACAGGTCTAGGAGGAAGAGCGCAGAGTAATGTAGGAGGCAGAGGACAGGTCTAGGAGGAAGAGCACAGAGTAATGTAGGAGGCAGAGGACAGGTCTAGGAGGAGGAGCCCAGAGTAATGTAGGAGGCAGAGGACAGGTCTAGGAGGAGGAGCCCAGAGTAATGTAGGAGGCAGAGGACAGGTCTAGGAGGAAGAGCGCAGAGTAATGTAGGAGGCAGAGGACAGGTCTAGGAGGAGGAGCACAGAGTAATGTAGGAGGCAGAGGACAGGTCTAGGAGGAGGAGCACAGAGTAATGTAGGAGGCAGAGGACAGGTCCAGGAGGAGCACTGATTAATGTAGAAGGCAGAGGACAGGTCTAGGAGTAGGAGAATAGAAAATTGTATGTTGGAATTAGCAGTCAGTAACTCATTGGAATTTTGGTCACAGCAGTTTTGGTGGAGTGGTGAGGACGGAAGCCAGAATGTAGGCTGTGAGAAGTCAGTTGGATGAGAGGTGAGAGGAAAGTTCAGCATGAACATGCTGTTTGAGGAGGTTGGTGGTGAACAGGAGTAGAGATATGTGATGATAGCTGTATGTAGAGATCGAATCGATGGATGGCTTCTTCAGGATAACTCTGATTATTGCATGCTAGAAAGCAGAAGGGAAGACACTAGAAGTTAATAAAGCGGTGAAGAGATGGGTTAGGGCCTGGATAAGTGTGGTGGTGAGGTTGTGGAAGAGGTGGGATGGGGTCAAATGCACAGGGGTGAGGTGCGATTTGGAGAGAAGATGAGTAAGCTCTCCTTCAAGGTTATGGGGAAGGTTATGGGGAGTCAGCATTGGTCTGTTACATAGGGGGTTTTGGTGGTTGATTAATAAAGACTTGTCTGATTTGGTCGATCTTATTTTTGAAATTTGAGACAAAGTATTCTGTAGATGTAAGAGAGGAGCAGCGGTGGGTGGAGGAGGGAGGTAAAAGTGTAGAATAACTTTTTGTTGATATGGGATAAAGAAGATATAATAGCTGTGAAATATTAAAAAAGTATAAAACTAAAAACTAAACTGCAGCATTTATTGTCCCTACAAGAAAAAACAAAATGGAATGAGCTGTGGTGGATTTTGCGCAGAACTTTAGAAAGATCGTTTTCCTCCGAGTCAACTGAATTGATTTCCATTTGGTAAAATGTCTCTTAAATGTAAAGGAGCAGCGGAGTAATGAGCGCCCACAGCCGAGCTGGGGGGACTGTGTGTATTATTAGCTATTAATTAGTAACAGGTATTTCCAAGCTCGAGCGCTCAAACTTACTCAAGCAGATGTTATCCTTGAAGAAGTTTAGGAATTTCAAGCAGTCATCAATGTAGTTTCCGCTGCTGCTGCAGTCGCACCAGGGGGACACGCTGAGGCTGCTGGATGCAATGTAATTCGGGGTGATACCTGTGCCTGTAACCACAGAAACAGCAGATGAAAAACCAGCCATCATCTCGGGAATCTCAGTTACTATGAGCAGAGACTGGTGATTTACATTAATAGGAAGCGTAATAACCATTAGAGGTCAGGAGCAAGTGACTGGGACAGCCTCAGTGATAATAAGCTGGTGACTCATACATCATATGCTTGGTGGTACAGACATGTGACAGCCACATTGTGTTCTGATGCCCATTCACACAGTACAGATAATGCCTCAACCAATGTATCCACACACTCTGCAACAATGTATCGTCTGTGATACAGAGATGCCTGCGGTGCTGCTTATATACAGAGGGTTCCTACCGATGAGACCGGAGTATGCCAGCAGGCATTCTGCATAGTTCTCCTTCAGGCATCCGCTCACTGATCGCGGGTCCGGCTGACAGTCGGTAAGAAAATGAGCGAGACGAGATCTAAGACAGAAAACACAAGGTCACCTTTTTATAAAAACACACAGTGAAAATAATCTGTCAAAAACAGGAAGATTCTCATGGATTACTGGATGAAAGGAATATTACTGTGTAGGAAAAGACACCTGATCTACAGGCACAAGGTCCCGGTGCTCCCACCCCAAGTATTAAATGATTTTACACAGCAGACCATTTACTTCACTTTAATTTCTAATCTGAACTTGAAATTGTGTAGAAACACGAGTCATATTTGATCCAATTTAGTCCTGAAGTAATTACAATTATGCACAAACGCTGCGTCTGAATATCAATGAGATTCCTTGTCATGAAAGGAAATGGACCGGAATTTACCCTCATTTATCTGTAAACCGAGAAACAATAACTTTACTACAGTACAGAACAGAAGAGAAATCTACAGAGCATCCGCTATAGAGAGGACGCACTGAGCGGAGCAATAGTATACAATGTATATCTGCTGTACACACCTGGGAAATCTATACCATTCAGATCAAGATAGAAAGCCGAAGAGGAAAATACCGAAAGAGCCCATTCCTGTGTATGATACGCGCTGCGTAGGCGACCTGACGTAATGTCCAGCATTCTGTATACAACATGTTACACATATAAGAATGTAATGACGGCAGATGGTATCTTCAGCCTGTAATTGTACATCACGCAGAGTATATCATATATAATGTCTATAGTGTGGAAAATGTGTCTAAGAGTACGGCGTACGGATGGAGTAATGGCGCAGCAGATGAGATCCATCGTGTGTACCGCCTGTGGTGTGGAAAAAGTATCCGCAGCCAAAAACATTACTGTATAGTAAATAAAAGAATGTATATACACAGTAATGGCAAATAGTATATGTCTGTAGGCAGGAGGGCAGTATACAGATAAGTATCCAGCAGCTAGATGAGGGGGTCTGCAACTAAGAGGTAATGAACCCTGAACCCATGTGATAGTGTTATCCCAACGCTCTGCTGTAGGCAGATGTGTAATGGAGGCAATTACTACAGAGTAACAGCATCCTCCCACATCTGTACGTGTAGACACCCATGGAGAGACAAGCAAGCAGGAAAGGACACCTGGGTGGTCAGAGGGTGAGAGCGGCACACGCCCCGATGCGCGTTTTGGATAAAGTCCTTTGTCAGGGGGTAGGGTCCATCAAGAACCAGGAGATTAAGAAAGGATAGTGCCAATAAGAGGATACCGGGGCGGGAGGATGTTACCGCATGTGCCGCCAGGAGGAACCCAGAAGTCACAAGTGCCCGCGTCAGGTGAACGGTGACGTCAGGTCACATGTCATGTGCCATCACACCTACGCCCCCTGAGCAAGCCCACGCGAAACGAGCGTCGGGGCCACAGACTCACATTAAGGACGTCCTTCACACGGGTAAGCACTGGTATTACCTTTACTAACATTTACAGTCATTCCTTAGCATGTTTATATCCATCCATGAAAACACGCACATACTTGTTCACCGATTCAAGCACACTACTTAATCTCTGTAACTTACTGCCACACGGTGACATAATCACATTACTATCCACATGCGCAAATCCTTTTGACATAATTTTTAAGTAACGGCTACATATATTACCAACACCTACTGCTTGCCGTCAATGGATCAGATTTTGTCCTTTAGTTTCTTTATTTGTGTCCTCACCTGAGACCTAATATTTATATGTCGCATATAATAATCTTCGGCACTCCAGTACTGCAACGTTTATTATATACAATTTCTGTGACTATTTGTCACGCTTTAGAGCACCCACCTACACAGCTGAGCGATACCCATCATCTGTCATTATCTAATATGTTATATGCTTATATTATTTGGCCATAAGTGTCTTCTGACATACTTTAATCATTTCTTGAAATGTAATAAATTGATATTATCTTCAAAATTGAACATGACTCATACGTATCAATAAGGGATTATTTACTCCGCTCTTGTAGGATCTATTAATAGGGGAGTTCCTCGAGTATCATCTGGGACTATGGTCCCTATATATTGCTGATTTTCGCCTACTTAGTCATTATCATACACAGTAATGACCTCTCTTGTCCTTCATTGTCATTTCGTGAACATTATACATTGTATATTGTTTTATATAGGAGTGCGGGTAATCTAGTACTTGTAGTGCCACTTTTTACCATGTTTGCCTAATAAAGTCTTTTTACTTTTCTAATTACCGCCTTTCTTCAAAAATTTTTTTGAACCTTGTGTTCAGTATTTTCCTCTTCTGTTTTCTAGAGTATATACTATATATACTAATTAGTCATAGGCGGAACGTCAACCTTACCCCAGAGATCAGAATCTCCCATGAGATAAAAGATCTCCCATCACAGATCACAGTCCTCCTCCCATCATAGCTCACAGTCCTCCTCCCATCATAGATCACAGTCCTCCTCCCATCATAGCTCACAGTCCTCCTCCCATCATAGATCACAGTCCTCCTCCCATCATAGATCACAGTCCTCCTCCCATCATAGATCACAGTCCTCCTCCCATCATAGCTCACAGTCCTCCTCTCATCATATATCACAGTCCTCCTCTCATCATAGATCACAGTCCTCCTCTCATCATATATCACAGTCCTCCTCTCATCATAGATCACAGTCCTCCTCCCATCATAGATCACAGTCCTCCTCCCATCATAGATCACAGTCCTCCTCCAGCATAGATCACAGTCCTCCTCCCATCATAGATCACAGTCTCTCCATCTAGATCACAGTCCTCTCCCATCATAGATCACAGTCCTCCTCTCATCATAGATCACAGTCCTCCTCCCATCATAGATCACAGTCCTCCTCCATCATAGTCACAGTCCTCCTCTCATCATATATCACAGTCCTCCTCTCATCATAGATCACAGTCCTCCTCCCATCATAGATCACAGTCCTCCTCCCATCATAGCTCACAGTCCTCCTCTCATCATATATCACAGTCCTCCTCTCATCATAGATCACAGTCCTCCTCCCATCATAGATCACAGTCCTCCTCCATCATAGCTCACAGTCCTCCTCCCGTCATAGCACAGTCCTCCTCCCATCATAGATCACAGTCCTCCTCCCTCATAGTCACAGTCCTCCTCTCATCATATATCACAGTCCTCCTCTCATCATAGATCACAGTCCTCCTCCCATCATAGATCACAGTCCTCCTCCCATCATAGCTCACAGTCCTCCTCCCGTCATAGCACAGTCCTCCTCCCATCATAGATCACAGTCCTCCTCTCATCATAGATCACAGTCCTCCTCCCATCATAGATCACAGTCCTCCCATCATAGCTCACAGTCCTCCCGTCATACACAGTCCCTCCCATAGATCACAGTCCTCCTCCCGTCATAGCACAGTCCTCCTCCATCATAGATCACAGTCCTCCTACCATCATAGATCACAGTCCTCCTCCATCATAGATCACAGTCCTCCTCCCATCATAGATCACAGTCCTCCTCCCCCGTCATATGCACAGTCCTCCCCCCAGCATAGATCACAGTCCTCCTCCCAGCATAGATCACAGTCCTCCTCCCATCATAGATCACAGTCCTACTCCATCATAGATCACAGTTCCTTCCATCATAGATCACAGTCCTCCTATCATAGATCACAGTCTCCTCTCATCATAGCACACAATCCTCCTCCCATCATAGATCATAGTCCTCCTCCAATCATAGATCACAGTCCTCCTATCATAGATCATAGTCTCCTCAATCCCTCCTATCATAGATCACAGTCCTCCTCCAGCATAGATCACAGTCCTCCTCCATCATAGATCACAGTCCTCCTCCCATCATAGATCACAGTCCTTCTTCCATCATAGATCACAGTAGTTTCCATCACAGATCACAGTCCTCCTCCCATCATAGATCACAGTACTCCTCCATCATAGATCACAGTCCTCCTATCATAGATCACAGTCCTCCTCCCATCATAGATCACAGTCCTCCTATCATAGATCACAGTCCTTCTCCCATCATAGATCACAGTCCTCCATCATTAGATCATAGTCCTCCTCTCATCATAGATCACAGTCCTCCTCCCATCATAGCTCACAGTCCTCCTCCCATCATAGATCACAGTCCTCCTCTCATCATAGATCACAGTCCTCCTCCCATCATAGATCACAGTCCTCCTCCCATCATAGCTCACAGTCCTCCCATCATAGATCACAGTCCTCCTCCCATCATAGCTTGTGTAGCCCTGGTACACAATACCAGGAGGATGAGTGGAGAGGTAACGGTTAAGGGCTCTTCATGACATCACGTACACTTCGGACACACCCAGCAGGGGTGTGGAGGGGAGTGATTCATTCAGTCAGTTTCCTGTCCTTGGACAGAGCAGACGTGTCCAGTCTGAGCCTGTTTAGCAGTTCAGAAAGTGGAGGCTAGTACAGGTGGCCTAGTTCACCTCAGCCTAGTCAGAGCTGTGCCCCACTGGAAGACAGACTGAGATATCTATTAAGAGTGTGAGCAAATCGAAGGGCAAAGTGGAAGAGAACAGAGAAGTGCCATAGGTAAAGGATACCTGCACATTGTAACCGGTCACTGGAGACCGAAGGATCACTATAGCTTCAAGCATAGTGGTAAGAAAACCAGAGGCTTACCGGACCTTAGGTCGTGGCAAGCAGCCCTGAAGAGTCAGTACGTAACTGGGGTCAGGGGAAGTGAGGACCTTGAGTCTCTGCAGGACAAGATAGGAATTCAGCTCTCCCACAGGAAGGCTCCGACCACAAAACTGACCGGGCAGCACAGCTTTGGAATAGCTGGAGTTATAGAGGGAACTACGCTTCAGGCTGGTTGGACTCATCATCATTGGACAGTAAAGGAGGCCCCTAACTTGCTTAACCGTTGCCTCAAAGCTCATCCTCCATCAACCCCATCAGCCTCCCTGGGAACTGCCTTACCATCTTGCAAGTAAAGGTATGGAAAGACGCTGACTGTGTGAGACTGAGTTATTTACTTGCATGCCTGCACAACCCTACCTAACTACCGACCTGAGGGAAGAGTCCCACCTGTAGGGGACCCGACATCTAGCTGCCTCACCATCCCCTCAGAGATCTACAGCAGCGCTGGTACAAATTACCAGAAGACTACAGGTGGCGTCACGAACTGTATATAAATCTATCCCCTGTAAATATTCCCCCAACATACGCCAGACCGCCAGGGCCACAGACCGAGCCAGCGCTACCTGTGACATCCCCATAGACTTCCATGGGCTCGGCTCTGAGTACCCCATTGCCCTGGTAACCCACAATTGTGGTGGCGGGTCGACACAAAAACTTTGGCGTCACGAACAGGATACGAAACTTGCAGCATTGCGAGCCCTGTGTGCCTGTGGAGTGTTTTGGCGAAAAAGACTGTTGCTGTTGTTTGGCGCCAAATACCGCCATATTTGCCGCCAGATTCGCGCCCTAAGGCGCTGGAGAAGAAGGTGGGCGTACCTGAAAGAGCGCGCAGAGTCTTGGACACGCCCCCGGCTCTGACTCAGCGGCAGGTCCTGCAACAGGAAGTGAACGCTCTGACATCAGAGCGCCTGCGACGAAGGTCCTGTTCCACTGCGGTGCCTGTGAAATAGCAGCGTCTGAAACCGGTAGGCTCCGTTTAACCAAGGGGGCGCTAAGATGTCACAACAACCGGCTGACAGTGCGGCCCCAGCCGGAGGCCCCAATCCCGCACCGCCTGGTATTGTAGCGCCAGATGGGGGTGCAGGCCCAGCACCCAGTCCGGTAGTCCCGATCATGCCACTAACGCTCCCATATATGCCTGGGGCGAAATGGCTTCCCCAGTACAGCGGTGAGCCAGGCACATTAGCAGGCTTCAAGCGGAAGTTATGCAGCATCCTAGAAATGTACTCCATGCCTGAGAGACAAAAAGCTGCTGTGCTAATAGGGCAGCTAACTGGCGCTGCTGAGAGGGAAGTGGAGACTTGGGATACCGTTGATCAGGAGTCGGTACCTGCGATCTTCCTTAAGCTGCATGCCATATTTGAAGACCGCACAGAAACGGATCTCCGGATGGCCTTCTATCACTGTTCACAACAGCCAGGTGACAGCATCCGGGACTACGCTTGCCGACTACAGGAGCCCTGAGAGCTCTAACAGATTAATAATTTAAATGCTATCGAGAGAATAGAATGCTGAAAGAACAATTTATCCAGGGATTGAGATCCCAAGAGGAACGCAGAACTGTAAATTGGTGGTCCTTAGATCATCCGGATGCTACCTTTGATGCCCTAAAGGACATGGCAATAAAAGGGCTGCGGCCCCTGGGCAAACCTGAGGTGGCAACCCAACATCATCGGGGTGAAGTCACTCTGGAACCGGCAGTAACCCCCTTTTCCCCGCTAGTGGCCGAAGCCAAGACGCCGGTGACACCTCCTAGTGAATTGGACTGTCTGCGCTCAGAGGTGCGCCAGCTGACTAAAAATCTGGCCGCTGTGATGAGTGCCCTGCAGCTGCGGAAAGAGGAGGAAGGGAAGATCTTGTTAGCTGACTGCCCAGAAGACGTTCCGTGGATGCACCGGAGAAGAAAGAAGACGTCGCCCCCCCGGAGGAGGACAACGCCACCCCAGGAGCGACCTCTGATCAACACCCTCCTCGTCGAGAGATCATCTGTTATCGCTGCAACCGGAAAGGTCATCTGTCTCCACAGTGTCCTTTAAACGGGCAGAACCTGGGTCCAAGGGCCAACACCCAGGAGAATACCCGTCAGGCCCCCTAGACTGGAACCGCAGGTATGTGGGCGGGCGACCCTACCTGTCTATTATTCTAGATGGTATTGCTGTTCCGGCATTGTTAGACACTGGGTCGCAGGTGACCCTAATACCTGATGCCCTATATACCAAGTACTGGTCAATGGACAGTCTTAAACCTCCGAGCCTTGACTTTACCATGTATGCTTCTAATGGTCTTCCTGTAGAAGTACTCGGGACAAAATGTGTAGATGTAAAAGTGGGCAGAGAGGAATTGAAAGACCAGGGGCTTCTGGTAGTAAAGACTGTAAATGAGGAGAACGGTTTAAATATAATTTTGGGTACTAACATTATCGGTAATTGTTTGGGAGAAGTTGTGTTCTTGCTCCAACAGCTCGCTGAGATTGCCCGACCAAGGCAGAAAGGAGTAATCCAAAGAGATCCGGGCCCTGGTGTGTCAACAGCAAGCGAAGCTTACAGACGGCGAAATTGGTAATGTACGGGTCACTGACTCGGATCCTATTGTGATACCCCCAATGAGTGAAATGATAATCTGGTGCAGGGCAGCCATAGGTCTGAGAGGACAGAATTACCAAGCTGTAGTAGAACCCCACCATTCAGAACATAGACCTACACTTATGACTGCTAGAGGAGTAGTAGAAGTGGTGAATGGAAGAGTACCGGTACGACTTCTCAATTGGGGAGATGATGAGGTAAATTTACCCCGTTATGCAACCATTGCTAAACTTCATGCTGTCGACAATAATTCTATTCTCCCGGCTGAGTCCTTAGACTCCTGTCAAATAGCGGAGGACAATGACCCAGCAACTCAGGTGGCGGAGTGGTGTCAGCAACTCCATGTTGGGACGGACACCACTCCCGCTCACCAGAAGCAAGGGGTATTGCGGGTGGTGCAAGAGTATGCCCAAGTGTTTAGCAAGCACCCACTTGATTTTGGGGTAATTAAGGGAGTCCAACATCATATCCCTACAGGCAGTCATCCTCCCATCAAAGAGCGGTACAGGCCTATACCCCCAGCCCATTATCAGAAGGCTAAAGAAATGTTGAATGATATGAAGAAAGCCGGGGTGATAAGAGATAGTTGTAGCCCTTGGGCAGCCCCTCTAGTTCTGGTTAAAAAGAAAGATGGTAGTATGAGAATGTGTGTGGATTACAGGCAGGTGAACCGCATAACACACAAGGATGCATACCCGTTACCACGTATAGAGGAATCATTAGCTGCTCTGAAAACGGCTAACTACTTTTCTACCCTTGATCTGACTAGTGGTTACTGGCAAGTGGCTGTGGCTGAGGAGGATCGTGAGAAAACGGCTTTCACCACCCCAATGGGGCTCTGTGAGTTCGACAGAATGCCGTTTGGGCTCAGTAGTGCCCCAGGAACATTTCAGAGAGTGATGGAAAACTGTCTGGGACATCTCAATTTTGAAACCGTGCTGCTATACCTAGACGACGTTATCGTGTATTCCAAGACATATGAGGACCATCTGAAGCACCTGGCAGAAGTATTCGAGTCCCTGTCCAGGTACGGGATGAAGTTGAAACCCTCAAAATGCCATCTACTCAAACAGAAGGTACAATACTTGGGGCACATCGTCAGTTCGGAAGGAGTAGCGCCGGACCCAGAGAAAGTCACTGCCATCCAGAAGTGGCCGGAGCCGAAAAACCTTAAGGAAGTGCGACAGTTCCTGGGACTAACGGGTTACTACAGGAGATTCGTGAAAGATTACACGAAGAAGGCAGCTCCTTTACAGGACCTCCTAGTAGGACAATCCCTAAAGAGCAGAAACCTTCCCTTTAATTGGGGTAAAGAACAGGCTGAAGCATTCCAAAAGATGAAAGAGATCCTTACAGGTGATGAGATCTTAACCTATCCTGATTACAGCCAACCGTTCCTGTTGTACACCGACGCCAGTAATGAAGGTTTGGGAGCAGTTCTCAGTCAGAAGCAGAATGGCCAAGAAAAAGTCATCGCATATGCCAGCAGAAAACTCAGGCCAACTGAGAGAAATCCGGAAAATTATAGCAGCTTCAAGCTGGAGTTTCTGGCGCTGGTCTGGGCCATTACTGAAAGATTTAAGCACTATCTGGCCTCCAATCGGTTCACTGCGTTTACAGATAACAACCCCTTAACGCACCTGGAAACCGCCAAGCTGGGTGCCATGGAGCAGCGATGGATGGCTCGGTTGTCCAATTACCAGTTTACTATCAAGTACCGGGCAGGTCGAAAGAATGCTAATGCTGACGCGTTGTCCCGAAGGCCGCATGACTCTGACACGGAAGAAGAATCGGACGACCTGGAAGAAATTGAGCTACCTGCGTTCCATCGAAATGGGGTAGTCCACGAGCATCGAGTCCACAGAAAGCAGTATGGTGCAACATTAAATCCTTTACCCCATCACAGTTGGAAAGAGACTCAGGACAGCGATCCAGTGGTCAGCCGTATCAAGGAGTTGTTAAGACAGGAAGGTTCCTCCTTGGAAAAGGATGCACCTATGTCAGCAAAGCTCCTGTGGAACGAGAAAAGCAGGTTGTTCCTATACCGTGAGAAGTTGTGCAGGAGATACGTCAACCCCAGAACCCATGAGATGGTCTGGCAAATAGTGGTCCCCAAGGCAGACGTCCCAATGGTGTTGGAAGCGTACCACGATCAAGCAGGACACTTTGGCTGGAGAAAGCTGGAGACCTTGTTGAGATGCCGGTTCTACTGGGTAGGGATGCGCAGCTCCATTGAGAGGTGGTGTCGGAACTGTGGACCCTGTGGTCTCAGAAGAAAGGACTACGGTAGTCAGAAGGCACCCCTGCAACCTATCCGGACGACTCGTCCCCTGGAGATTGTGGCCCTGGACCACGTCAAACTGTCGCCAAGTAGATCTGGATACTCATACGCCTTGACCATGGTGGACCATTACTCCAGATTTCTGGTGGTTGTTCCAGTTAAGGACCAGACCGCAGTGACGGCAGCGAAGACCTTTCAAGCAAGCTTCTGCAGACCGCATGGGTATCCGGAGCAAGTATTAACCGATCAGGGGCCTGCTTTCGAAGCCGATCTATTCAAGGAATTCTGTCACATGTACGGGTGCAAGAAAATTAGAACAACACCATATCACCCTCAAACCAACGGTCTTTGCGAAAAAATGAACCATATTGTCCTTGACTTGTTGAGATCCATACCGTTGGAAGACAGGAATCGATGGCCGGACTTACTACCTGATTTGGTTGATTTGTATAACCATATTCCTGTAAGTTCTACTAACTGCACTCCAGCCTATCTTATGAGAGCAAGGCCCGGAAGACTACCAATGGATTTAGAACTTGGAGTGGTAGAACCGGAGGCAGACGACGCCGTTGAAAACTGGGACATCAATCGGCAAGAGCAATACAGAAGAGTACAAATCTGTGTAGAGGAAAGTCTCAACAAGGCACGGGAGAAACAGGAAGATGGTTACAACAGAAATGCTCCTGCCAAGCCTTTGATGCCTGGAGAGGTAGTATTAAAAAGAAAAAGGAAGATGCACAAATTGGATAATCAGTGGGAGCAAGAACCCTACGTCGTACAAGATTCTAAATATGACAACAGAAAAGTTTGTATCATTAGTAAGGACGGAGGAAGAACAATAACCACTGTGTCCAGAGACCATTTGAAATTGTGTCCAGAACCCTTAAAGCGTTGTGAAAAGAACCCTGTCATCAATCAAGAAGAAAGAAAGGAAGAGGTCATACACACGGATCTGGGAGATTTTCCTGCGGATTGGCCTAGACTGGGAGATGCTGTATAATTCCAGTGTTGCAGTTTTATCAGCCACAAGAGGAAGTTCTACCTCCAGTTGTGCCCGTGGTGCCAGTTGAGCCCGCTCAGGAGTTACCCATCCCAGCAACACCTCAACCTATGGAATCTCAAGAAGGATCATCTGAAGCAGCGCCCATACTATGGGATCCCCTGGTGAAGCTGACTCACACCGCCCAGCCATCAGTACGCTTGCCAGATCCATAGAAAGATTGAGGCAGTTCTATAGTTTGCCGTTACGCAGTGCAGACAGATCGCAACTTGATATACCTGAAGCTACACCACGTAGATCAGAGCGAATCACAAAAGGGAAGTTACCCATTAGATACCAGCAGTGATTATAACGAATTAATGTGCATATTGTAAAAAGTCTATATATATATATGTGTTTTTCCCTATTATGTCTTATAATGGACTCAGAGGCTGAGGACTGAGCCAGCCCAAAAACTGTATCTTGTAAATAGTTGCACTAAGGTGCCTTTTAATGGTTTCATACGAAGCCTTGACTTACCTCTGAACAGAAAACCCGTGTGGTGTGGCACTGAGTGAGGTCTGCATTCGGATGTCCTGCAGCCCACCCAGGACCCACGTTGAAGGTTTGGTGCGGGTCCTTCACAAGAATACTGTGTATTTATTGAATGTTTTGATGCCTTAATACTTTTGTATTTTTCTATATTCAATGTGTTGTTCGCAACGTTCAAGACATCCTTACCTCCCGGAAGGGACGAATTAATGTTTAATGTTGATGTTTTCATGCATAAACAAAATGTCTCTTTGTATTTTACAGCCCGGGAGTGCTGTCGTTTACCATGGGGGAATGTGTAGCCCTGGTACACAATACCAGGAGGATGAGTGGAGAGGTAACGGTTAAGGGCTCTTCATGACATCACGTACACTTCGGACACACCCAGCAGGGGTGTGGAGGGGAGTGATTCATTCAGTCAGTTTCCTGTCCTTGGACAGAGCAGACGTGTCCAGTCTGAGCCTGTTTAGCAGTTCAGAAAGTGGAGGCTAGTACAGGTGGCCTAGTTCACCTCAGCCTAGTCAGAGCTGTGCCCCACTGGAAGACAGACTGAGATATCTATTAAGAGTGTGAGCAAATCGAAGGGCAAAGTGGAAGAGAACAGAGAAGTGCCATAGGTAAAGGATACCTGCACATTGTAACCGGTCACTGGAGACCGAAGGATCACTATAGCTTCAAGCATAGTGGTAAGAAAACCAGAGGCTTACCGGACCTTAGGTCGTGGCAAGCAGCCCTGAAGAGTCAGTACGTAACTGGGGTCAGGGGAAGTGAGGACCTTGAGTCTCTGCAGGACAAGATAGGAATTCAGCTCTCCCACAGGAAGGCTCCGACCACAAAACTGACCGGGCAGAACAGCTTTGGAATAGCTGGAATTATAGAGGGAACTACGCTTCAGGCTGGTTGGACTCATCATCATTGGACAGTAAAGGAGGCCCCTAACTTGCTTAACCGTTGCCTCAAAGCTCATCCTCCATCAACCCCATCAGCCTCCCTGGGAACTGCCTTACCATCTTGCAAGTAAAGGTATGGAAAGACGCTGACTGTGTGAGACTGAGTTATTTACTTGCATGCCTGCACAACCCTACCTAACTACCGACCTGAGGGAAGAGTCCCACCTGTAGGGGACCCAACATCTAGCTGCCTCACCATCCCCTCAGAGATCTACAGCAGCGCTGGTACAAATTACCAGAAGACTACAGGTGGCGTCACGAACTGTATATAAATCTATCCCCTGTAAATATTCCCCCAACATACGCCAGACCGCCAGGGCCACAGACCGAGCCACCGCTACCTGTGACAAACCCCATAGACTTCCATGGGCTCGGCTCTGAGTACCCCATTGCCCTGGTAATCCACAATTGTGGTGGCGGGTCGACACAAGCTTACAGTCCTCCTCCCAGCATAGATCACAGTCCTCCTCCCATCATAGATCACAGTCCTACTCCCATCATAGATCACAGTCCTCCTCCCATCATAGATCACAGTCCTCCTTCCATCATAGATCACAGTCCTCCTCCCAGCATAGATCACAGTCCTCCTCCCATCATAGATCACAGTCCTCCTCCCAGCATAGATCACAGTCCTCCTCCCATCATAGATCACAGTCCTACTCCCATCATAGATCACAGTCCTCCTCCCAGCATAGATCACAGTCCTCCTCCCATTATAGATCACAGTCCTCCTCCCAGCATAGATCACAGTCCTCCTCTCATCATAGCACACAATCCTCCTCCATCATAGATCACAGTCCTCCTATCATAGATCATAGTCCTCCTCTCATCATAGATCACAGTCCTCCTATCATAGATCACAGTCCTCCTCCCATCATAAATCACAGTCCTCCTCCCAGCATAGATCAGTCCCCTCCCATCATAGATCACAGTCCTACTCCCATCATAGATCACAGTCCTCCTATCATAGATCACAGTCCTCCTCCCATCATAGATCACAGTCCCTCCCAGCATAGATCAGAGTCCTCCTCCCATCATAGATCACAGTCCAACTCCAATCATAGATCACAGTCCTCCCATCATAGATCACAGTCCTCCTCCCATCATAGATCACAGTCCTCCATCATAGATCACAGTCCTCCTCCCATCATAGACACAGTTCTCCTCTCATCATAGCACACAATCCTCCTCCATCATAGATCATAGTCCTCCTCCAATCATAGATCACAATCCTCCTCCCATCATAGATCATAGTCCTCCTCCCATCATAGATCACAGTCCTCCTCCCATCATAGATCATAGTCCTCCTCCAATCATAGTCACAGTCCTCCTATCATAGATCATGTCCTCTCCATCATAGATCACAGTCCTCCTATCATAGATCCAGTCCTCCTATCATAGATCACAGTCTCCTCCCATCATAGATCACAGTCCTCCTATCATAGATCACAGTCCTCCTCCCATCATAGATCACAGTCCTCCTCTCATCATAGCACACAATCCTCCTCCCATCATAGATCATAGTCCTCCTCCAATCATAGATCACAGTCCTCCATCATAGATCATAGTCCTCCTCCATCATAGATCACAGTCCTCCTATCATAGATCACAGTCCTCCTCCCATCATAGATCACAGTCCTCCTATCATAGATCACAGTCCTCCTCCCATCATAGATCACAGTCCTCCCTCATCATAGATCAGTCCTCCTCCAATCATAGATCACAGTCCTCCTATCATAGATCAAGTCCTCCTCCAATCATAGATCACAGTCCTCCTCCCATCATAGATCACAGTCCTCCTCTCAATAGATCACACTCCTCCCTCCATTATCGATCACAGTCCTCCTCCCATCATAGATCACAGTCCTTCTTCCATCATAGATCACAGTATTTCCATCATAGATCACAGTCCTCCTTCCATCATAGATCACAGTACTCCTCCAATCATAGATCACAGTCCTCCTATCATAGATCACAGTCCTCCTCCCATCATAGATCACAGTCCTCCTATCATAGATCACAGTCCTTCTCCCATCATAGATCACAGTCCTCCCATCATAGCTCACAGTCCTCCTCCCATCATAGATCACAGTCCCCTCTCATCATAGATCACAGTCCTCCTCCCATCATAGATCACAGTCCTCCCCATCATAGCTCACAGTCCTCCCATCATAGATCACAGTCCTCCTCCCATCATAGATCACAGTCTTCTCCCATCATAGATCACAGTCCTCCTATCATAGCTCACAGTCCTCCTCCAGCATAGATCACAGTCCTCTCCCATCATAGATCACAGTCCTACTCCCATCATAATCACAGTCCTCCTCCTATCATAGATCACAGTCCTCCTTCCATCATAGATCACAGTCCTCCCGCATAGATCACAGTCCTCCTCCCATCATAGATCACAGTCCTCCTCCCAGCATAGATCACAGTCCTCCTCCATCATAGATCACAGTCCTACTCCCATCATAGATCACAGTCCTCCTCCCAGCATAGATCACAGTCCTCCCATCATAGATCACAGTCCTCCTCCCATCATAATCACAGTCCTCCTCCATCATAGCACAGTCCTCCTCCCATCATAGATCACAGTCCTCCTCCCATCATAGATCACAGTCCTCCTCCATCATAGATCACACTCTCCCATCATAATCAGTCCTCCTATCATAGACTCAAGTCCTCCTCCATCATAGATCACAGTCCTCCTATCATAGATCACAGTCCTCCTCCTCATCATAGATCACAGTCCTCCTCCCAGCATAGATCACAGTCCTCCTCCATCATAGATCACAGTCACTCCATATAGATCACAGTCCTCTATCATAGATCACAGTCCTCCTCCACATAGATCACAGTCCTCCTCCATCATAGATCACAGTCCACTCCATCATAGTCCTCCACATAGATCACAGTCTCCTCCATCATAATCACAGTCCTCCTCTCATCATAGCATCACATCCTCCTCCCATCATAGATCATAGTCCTCTCCATCATAGATCACAGTCCTCCTATCATAGATCAAGTCCTCCTCCATCATAGATCACAGTCCTCCTATCATAGATCAAGTCCTCCTCCATCATAGATCACAGTCCTCCTCCCATCATAGATCACAGTCCTCCTCCATATAGATCACAGTCCTCCTCCATCATAGATCACAGTCCTCTTCATCATAGATCACACCTCTTCCATCATAGATCACAGTCTTTCCATCATAGATCACAGTCCTCCTCCATCATATAGATCACAGTCCCTCAATCATAGATCACAGTCCTCCTATCATAGATCATAGTCCTCCTCCCATCATAGATCACAGTCCTCCTATCATAGATCACAGTCTCCTCCTCATAGATCACAGTCCTCCTATATAGATCACAGTCCTTCTCCATCATAGATCACAGTCCTCTCCATCATAGATCATAGTCCTCCTCTCATCATAGATCACAGTCCTCCTCCCATCATAGCTCACAGTCCTCCTCCATCATAGATCACAGTCCTCCTCCATCATAGATCACAGTCCTCCTCATCATAGATCACAGTCCTTCTTCCATCATAGATCACAGTCCTCTCCAATCATAGATCACAGTCCTCTTCCATCATAGATCACAGTCCTCCTCTCATCATAGATCACAGTCCTCTTCCATCATAGATCACAGTCCTCCTTCATCATAGATCACAGTCCTCCTTCCATCATAGATCACAGTCCTCCTTCATCAGATCACAGTCCTTCCTTCCATCTAGATCACAGTCTCTCCATCATAGATTCACAGTCCTCCTCCATCATAGATCACAGTCCTTTCTATCATAGATCACAGTCCTCCTCCATTCATAGATCACAGTCCTCCTTCATCATAGATCACAGTCCTCCTCCATCATAGATCACAGTCCTCTCTATCATAGATCACAGTCCTCCTCCATCATAGATCACAGTCCTCTTCCATCATAGATCACAGTCCTCCTCCATCATAGATCACAGTCCTCCTCCATCATAGATCACAGTCCTCCTTCATCATAGATCACAGTCCTCTCATCATAGATCACAGTCCTTTCCATCATAGATCACAGTCCTCCTTCCATCATAGATCACAGTACTCTCCAATCATAGATCACAGTCCTCTCCATCATAGATCACAGTCCTCCTTCCATCATAGATCACAGTCCTTCTTCCATCATAGATCACAGTCCTTCTCCATCATAGATCACAGTCCTCTCCATCATAGATCACAGTCCCCTCCATCATAGATCACAGTCCTCCTTCCATCATAGATCACAGTCCTCCTTCCATCATAGATCACAGTCCTCTTTCCATCATAGATCACTGTCCTCGCTCTATCATCGATCACAGTCCTCCTCCCATCATAGATCACAGTCCTCCAATCATAGATCACAGTCCTCTTTCCATCATAGATCACAGTTAACCTCCCATCATAGATCACAGTCCTCCTCCCATCATAGATCACTGTCCTCGCTCTATCATCGATCACAGTCCTCCTCCCATCATAGATCACAGTCCTCGCTCTATCATCTATCACAGTCCTCCTTCCATCATAGATCACTGTCCTACTCCCATCATAGATCGGATTCCTCCTCCCATAGATCACAGTCCTCTTTCCATCATAAATCACAGTTCTCCTCCCATCCATAGATCACAGTCCTCCTCCCATCATATATCACAGTCCTCCTCCCATCATAGATCACAGTTCTCCTCCCATCATAGATCACAGTCCTCCTCCCATCATAGATCACAGTTCTCCTCCCATCATAGATCACAGTCCTCCTCCCATCCATAGATCACAGTCCTCCTCCCATCATAGATCACAGTCCTCCTCCCATCATAGATCACAGTCCTCCTCCCATCATAGATCACAGTCCTCCTCCCATCATAGATCACAGTACTACTTATATCACAGTTCTCCTTCCATCATAAATCAGATCCCTTCTCCCATCATAGATCACAGACTTCTTTCTATCATAGATCACAGTCCTCCTCCCATTAGATGTTACAGGTTAGTGGTCTGGGCTTTAGATGAGCGGCCCTGCACAAATCAATAATAATAATAATTTTATTTCTATAGCGCCAACATATTCCGCAGCGCTGTACATTATAGAGGGGACTTGTACAGACAATAGACATTACAGTATAACAATAATCACAGATCCAAGTAGATACCAAGAGGAATGAGGGCCCTGCTGCTCGCAAGCTTACAATCTATGAGGAATAAGGGGAGACACAAAAGGTGGATGGTAACAATTGCTTTCATTGTTCGGACCGGCCATAGTGTAAGAATCGGGTGTTCATGTAATTCTGCAAGAACCAGTTAACAGCCAAAGTATGTAACAGTACAGACACAGAGGACTATTAAATGTATAAAGCGGGTGAGAACACAATACGAGGTACCTGATTATGGTAGAAAATTTTTTGAATGAGCCAACAGGGATAGTTAGGTTAATGCATTGAGGCGGTATGCCAGTCTGAACAAGTGCGTTTTTAGGGCACGCTTAAAACTGTGGGGATTGGGGATTAATCGTATTAACCTGGGTAGTGCATTCCAAAGAATTGGTGCAGCACGTGAAAAGTCTTGGAGACGGGAGTGGGAGATTCTGATTATTGAGGATGCTAACCTCAGGTCATTAGCAGAATGGAGGGCACGGGTAGGATGGTATACTGAGAGGAGGGAGGAGATGTAGGGTGGTGCTGAGCCATGGAGTGCTTTGTGGGTGAGGGTAATAAGTTTGTACTGGATTCTGGAGTGGATGGGTAACCAGTGTAATGACTGGCACAAGGTAAAGGCATCGGGGTAACGATTGGTGAGGAATATGATCCTGGCTGCAGCATTCAGGACAGATTGGAGAGGGGAGAGTTTGGTAAGAGGGAGACTGATTAGTAGAGAGTTACAGTAGTCCAGACGAGAATGAATAAGAGAAACAGTAAGAGTTTTTGCAGAGTCGAAAGTAAGAAAAGGTCGAATTCTAGAAATGTTTTTGAGGTGGAGATAACAAGAGCGAGCCAGTGATCGGATGTGGGGGGTGAATGAAAGCTCGGAATCAAGTATGACCCCAAAAGAGCGGGCATGTTGCTGGGGAGTAATGGTGGAACCACACATGGAGATGGCAATGTCAGGCAAAGGTAGGTTAGTAGAGGGAGGAAACACGAAGAGCCCCGTTTTTGACAGGTTCAGTTTCAGATAGAGGGAGGACATGATGTTAGAGACAGCGGTAAGACAATCACTGGTGTTTTCTAAAAAGGCAGGCGTGATATCAGAAGTGTATAATTGGTGTCATCAGCATAGAGATGGTACTGGAAACCAAATCAAATCTGATATGAGTGATGGAAAAGCTGAGGGGTTAAATCCTGGATAATGGATGAGTAGTTGGCCTGGGATATCTGGCGTTGGGGGGGTCACATACATCCTGGAGTGAACATTTCTTCATCTTCACAATAAATGGTTGTAAATGGATGTAGAAGCTTTCATGTCCATTAATGTGTAGGAGGGAGGAGCAGCGCCTGTTCTATCCCTTCATTGATCAGTCAATACATGAAAAAGCATTTATGATCAAAGCCAAAGTGACCGACTTCTGGGGCCACTATATGGTCTCACATCGGAGGATCTGCAAAACCCACCCTGGACCGAGGACATGACCTGAGGCAGCAGCTGGCACAGCCCAGAAGATCAGATGCTACTAGGCAAGAGTAACCCAATCAGGGACAGCAATGCCCCGGAATCACTATTCAGGAGCCGAGGATCCAGGTGACCGGCGACCACAAAGGCAAAGAAAGGATAATTCACCGGAACTGATAGAATGAAAATAACAAAGCTTCGAAAAAAACACACAACACGTGTCAGTGTCACAACATCTATAAAGTTATTTCCAATTTATCACCTCCCATGCGGATCTCTCCGGTGACCTCATCAGGCCCAGTGTGGTTCTCTCATGTGACCCTATCACCCCCTGTACAGGTCTGTCATGTGACCCTATCACCCCATGTACAGCTCTGTCATGTGACCCTATCACTCCTTGTACAGCTGTCATGTGACCCTATCACCCCCTGTACAGCTCTCATGTGACCCTATCATCCCCTGTACAGGTCTGTCATGTGACCCTATCACCCCCTGTACAGCTCTCTCATGTGACCCTATCACCCCCTGTACAGGTCTGTCATGTGACCCTATCACCCCCTGTACAGGTCTGTCATGTGACCCTATCACCCCCTGTACAGATCTGTCATGTGCCCCTAGCACCCCCTGTACAGCTCTGTCATGTGACCCTATCACCCCCTGTACAGATCTGTCATGTGCCCCTAGCACCCCCTGTACAGATCTGTCATGTGACCCTATCACCCCCTGTACAGGTCTGTCATGTGACCCTATCACCCCCTGTACAGGTCTGTCATGTGACCCTATCACCCCCTGTACAGATCTGTCATGTGACCCTATCACCCCCTGTACAGCTCTCATGTGACCCTATCACCCCCTGTACAGATCTGTCATGTTACCCTATCACCCCCTGTACAGGTCTGTCATGTGACCCTATCACCCCATGTACAGCTGTCATGTGACCCTATCACTCCTTGTACAGCTGTCATGTGACCCTATCACCCCCTGTACAGCTCTCATGTGACCCTATCATCCCCTGTACAGGTCTGTCATGTGACCCTATCACCCCCTGTACAGCTCTCTCATGTGACCCTATCACCCCCTGTACAGGTCTGTCATGTGACCCTATCACCCCCTGTACAGGTCTGTCATGTGACCCTATCACCCCCTGTACAGATCTGTCATGTGACCCTATCACCCCCTGTACAGGTCTGTCATGTGACCCTATCACCCCCTGTACAGCTCTCATGTGACCCTATCATCCCCTGTACAGGTCTGTCATGTGACCCTATCACCCCCTGTACAGCTCTCTCATGTGACCCTATCACCCCCTGTACAGGTCTGTCATGTGACCCTATCACCCCCTGTACAGGTCTGTCATGTGACCCTATCACCCCCTGTACAGATCTGTCATGTGCCCCTAGCACCCCCTGTACAGCTCTCTCATGTGACCCTATCAACCCCTGTACAGCTCTGTCATGTGACCCTATCAACCCCTGTACAGGTCTCTCATGTGCCCCTATAGCCCCCTGTATACTTCTCTCATGTGCCCCTATCACCCCTGTACAGATCTGTCATGTGCCCCCATCACCCCTGTACAGCTCTCATGTGCCCCCATCACCCTGTACAGCTCTCATGTGCCCCCACCCCTGTACAGCTCTCTCATGTGCCCCCATCACCCCTGTACAGCTCTCATGTGCCCCTATCACCCCCTACACAGCTCTCTCATGTGCCCCTATCACCCCCTGTATAGCTCTCTCATGTGCCACCATCACCCCCTGTACAGGTCTGTCATGTGCCCCTATCACCCCCTGTACAGCTCTCTCATGTGCCCCTATCACCCCCTGTATAGCTCTCTCATGTGCCCCCATCACCCCCTGTACAGCTCTCTCATGTGCCCCTATCACCCCCTGTATAGCTCTCTCATGTGCCCCCATCACCCCCTGTACAGCTCTCTCATGTGCCCCTATCACCCCCTGTACAGCTCTCTCATGTGCCCCCATCACCCCTGTACAGCTCTCTCATGTGCCCCCATCACCCCCTGTACAGCTCTCATGTGCCCCTATCACCCCCTATACAGCTCTCATGTGACCCAATCACCCCCTGTACAGCTCTCATGTGACCCAATCACCCCCTGTACAGCTCCCTCATGTGACCCTATCACCCCTTGTACAGCTCTGTCATGTGCCCCTATCACCCCCTGTACAGCTCTCATGTGACCCTATCACCCCCTGTACAGCTCCCTCATGTGACCCTATCACCCCCTGTACAGCTCCCTCATGTGACCCTATCACCCCCTGTACAGCTCTGTCATGTGCCCCTATCACCCCCTGTACAGCTCTCTCATGTGCCCCTATCAACCCCTGTACAGCTCTGTCATGTGCCCCCATCACCCCCTGTACAGGTCTGTCATGTGCCCCCATCACCCTCTGTACAGGTCTGTCATGTGCCCCTATCACCCCTGTACAGCTCTCTCATGTGCCCCTATCACCCCCTGTACAGCTCTGTCATGTGCCCCTATCACCCCTTGTACAGCTCCCTCACGTGACCCTATCACCCCCTGTACAGCTCTCATGTGACCCAATCACCCCCTGTACAGCTCTCATGTGACCCTATCACCCCCTGTACAGCTCTCATGTGACCCAATCACCCCCTGTACAGCTCTCATGTGACCCTATCACCCCCTGTACAGCTCTCATGTGACCCAATCACCCCCTGTACAGCTCTCATGTGACCCTATCACCCCCTGTACAGCTCTCATGTGCCCCTATCACCCCCTCTCTGGAGGCAGCCCTGTGATAGGAGGAGTCAGCTGATGTTTGGGGCAAGTGTCCCTTTAATACATGAATGCAGCAGTCTGATACATTGTGATTATTTCTCGCCCTCTGTTTCCTGCTTCCTCGATAATGTATAGGAATGTTGGCTCCTCCGCGGCGGCAGCTTTATGTCCTCGCTTTGTTGGCGTCGTGTCCTCAGTCCCATTCCGTAATGCAAGTTTTGATGAAGCAGCCGCCATCTGCTGCGAAGAAGACTTCATTTACTGCTGTCAGGAGCCGCCGGCCAAGGATGGAGGAGGGTGAGAATTTCACCGACTGAGGGTCACACAGAGATCAGATCCCAGCACAGGATCCCGAGGAGGACAAGTATCAGATACACGGGGAGAGAGCGAGATATA
>JARQOD010009668.1:0-30461 GCA_033576555.1 Oophaga sylvatica
CCCTCCAAGATTGAGTTGCAAAAATTAACTCTACGGAAATGCCTTGAACAGCACATCTGGAAAACAGATTGCGCCCTGCTTAACTGAACCATCCTATATATTATTTACACCCAATTATCCCACTATGCTGATGCAGAGAGGGGCCATAAATAATATATTTACAGTATTGTACCCTGGACAACTGCACTCAGGAGGATGCATACATGTACAAGAGTATAAATATATATATTCTTCTTTTTAATTGATTTTTTGGGATATATATAGATATATATCTATCTATAGATAGATAGATATACACACATATATAAAAAATCCAAAAAATATCAATAAAAAAATAGAATTGAGGTCGAACAACATCCAAAGATGCAAACAATTTGGCAAAATAGTGCCCAGTAGATGAAATTATCAGAATGCGTGGTACGTATAAGGGCACATATGTTTCAAGGAAAAACGCGAGGTACTTACGCTGACGATTGTAGACACGAACAACAGAACCAAGACAGCGACATGGAGGATAATGATCCCGAGCAACAAGAGAAGCATTTTCGGTCAAGTATTCGGATTCCTAAAGGAAGAGAAAAAGTTTGGTTTAGACCCCGAGTGAGTCTGTTCCCTACAGCAACAACTTTCAGAGTGAACTGGTAGACTTGAGAGTCTGGGTGTGTCAATCTGTGTCTATACACTCACTGGCCAGGAGGGGGAGCCAGAGCATCACTCCCCACTATTATAATTGGAAGATAATTTGCAATCTCAAGCATCTAAAAGCTGAGCACAAATCAACATCACAAACACCAATCAACATGACCTTTATCTTATTAGCTCCTTTAAAAAAAATTCTAATTGAAATTCTAAAAAAGAAAAAAAATCAAAAACAGTCCAAAAGTCAAATTTTCATATACTGACCAGTGACCACCACTCCTGTATGTGCACCAACTATTTGGATACTAAACAGTTAACTTTTTTTGTGTACACACCCAGAATTCCAAATTCTCCACATCTGTTTCCAAGATCTTCTATGAAGCAGGAGTTTTTCTTTTTTCTTTTTTTTTTTTAAATGGCTGACATATGGGTTTAATAATAAGAATAGGAGAATTAGGTTTCATCCAACTTGAGCCCAGTCTGGGGTTCCTGAAAAGATACAGACTTTTTCCTGCTGCCGGGGGAACCTTAGGGGAGGGGATTTTGGAAATTTGATCATTTCGAGGGCAAGTTTGTATCACGAAAAACCTGGAACCAAATGTTTATTTTATGCTTTTACTGATTCTGATATATATTATGAAGATATAAATATGTTTTTAGAGCTTTTTTTTAGTGGAAAATGCAACCTTATGTTCATAGAAGTGTTAATAAAAATATAAATTTTTAAAAAAATTATAAAAATTGCAAAAAAGCTCAAGGGGCAAAAAGTCATTGGTTTTTGTTTTTTTTTCTTCAAAACATTATATAATATATATATATATACACACATTTTTTTATTTTTTTATTACATTATATATATATTTTATTTTTTATTACATACATATATATATATATTTTATATATGTATAATTTTTTTTCTGTATATATATATACAACACAGTGGTAATTCTGTAACCTGCTAGAATGACAGGACTGTAAGGAGAAGTGAGTTGGGTGTGAGTCCTGCTATCTGCAATGTAGGCTGAGCCAAGGCAACACCCATGGAGGCATCAGGATTTCCAGCAATGGGATCCTGACATAGCAGATGCATGTAGTAGTAACCACCAGCACTGATTCATAGAAACAGTCCACAACTCCTAAAATGACATATTGCATACAACTATATATTCAGATGTAGCAGAGCTCGACTGCTCACTATGCATAACCTCATAGGACTCTTTCTGCAAGAGAAAGGGTTCAATGACCCATACAGCTACATTGCTACTCCTCCATTGTAATATTTGACAATATTGGTTCAATACTGAAAAAAAAACTCATGATTATTATACTTATGCAGGGATGCAGCAGTGCTGAGTTTGTCATTTGCTGTAACTTAATTTTTCTCATAGTGCATAGAAAAAGTTAAACAATACATACAGCTATTTGACATTATTTGTTCAATATTAAAAAAGAAGAAAAAACCTCATAAATATACTGAAGTGGGGACGTAGCAGAGCTGAGTTTGCCATTTCTAGAAACTCACTTTGTGGTAGGCTGCAGAATAGAAACGGTTGAACACATACAGCTCTGCTTCATTGTAATTTTTGAAAATACTGGTTTAATACTTAAAATAAGAAATCATAAATATACTGAAGTAGGGATGTAGCAGAGCTGAATTCGTCATTTGCAGTAACTTAATTTCTGGTATGGTGTACAATAGAATCAGTTGAAGAACACATACAGCTCTGCTACATTGTAATATTTGACAATAACTCTTAAATATGGTGAAGTAGGGATGTAGGAAAGCTGAATGTCATTTGTAGTAACTCACTTTGTGTTATAGTGCACCATAGAAAGAGTCAAATAACACATTAAGCTCTGCTGCATTGTATTTGCCAACATTGGTTCAATAAAAAAAAAACCTCATAAATATTATATTGAAGTAGAGATGTAGCAGAGCTGAGTTTGTCATTTGTAGTGATTCGTTTTGTGGCATAGTGCAGGCTAGAAACAGTTGAAGAACACATTCAGCTCTGCTGCATTGTCAATGTCAGATGAATGCAAAAAAACAAAACAACAACTCAATCACAGTCCATAAAGAAGGAAAACAGGAGGAACAGATGTAGCAGAGCTGGCTGTGTTATTCACCTGATTCTTGCAGATGGCACAGGGAGCAGAAGTCTGCCACATCTGTACCAGTGGCCAGTAGATGCAGTACTTACTGAGTGTCAGCCTGGGGGTGAGTGGTTGCCTCCCCTGTGGTGCAGCAGCTGCAGCAGTGGTGTAGTGTCCTGTGTCCACACTGAGTTATCTGAGGTTAGCAGGGGAGCTGGGGAGATATAAGTTTCCCTTTAACAGGATGGACGCCCCATGACGATGATGCTGTGCGGGGTGTGCCCCTGCATCACTCTAGAGAGCCCAGTGCCTGGGCTATAAATAATACTGGAGGGAGTGGGGCTGGCATCAAAGGGGGTTACTCATTCTGTCCTGAGTGATGTCACCCTGGAATGTGACATTTGTCACAAGTGCCCTTGTTTCAGCTGCACCAGGGTCTGGAGTGTTGTGGAACTACAACTCTCACCAAGTCTCTGATTTATAATAAGCAATTCCACATCTGGAAGTGAAGTTGTCACCTTACCTAAGATTATACATGTGGTTGTACATTGCAAGATATGCTGAGGCTTTTCATATGTAGATTGCAGTGAAGCACTCAATCTACCTGTGTTTGTGAGTCGCACGGACTACAAGTTTCAGCATCATAATAGCCCCTATAATATACTGGGACAGATACTATAGGCAAACTAGTTCTATCCATAATATCTATGGAAAATATACTGTGCCAAACAAAAAAAATAACTACTGTAATAGTGCTCCCTGTGTACAAGAATATAACTACTATAATACTGCCTCCTATTTACAAGAATATAACTACTATAATACTGCCCCTATGTACAAGAATATAACTACTAGAATACTGCTCCTATGTACAAGAATATAACTACTATAATACTGCTCCTATGTACAAGAATATAACTTCTATAATACTGCCCTTATGTACAAGAATATAACTACTATAATACTGTCCCTATGTACAAGAATATAACTACTATAATACTGTCCCCTATGTACAAGAATATAACTACTATAATACTGCCTCCCATGTACAAAAATATAACTACTATAATACTGCTCCTATGTACAAGAATATAACTACTATAATGCTGCCCCTATGTACAAGAATATAACTACTATAATACTGCCCCCATGTACAAGAATATAACTACTATAATACTGCTCCTATGTACAAGAATATAACTACTATAATACTGCTCCTATGTACAAGAATATAACTACTATAATACTGCCCCTATGTACAAGAATATAACTACTATAATACTGCCCTTATGTACAAGAATATAACTACTACCGTATAATACTGCCACTATGTACAAATATGTAAGTACTAAAAAACTGCTCCTGTGTACAGTCATGGCCAAAAGTTTTGAGAATGACACAAATATTAATTTTTACAAAGTCTACAGCTTCACTTTTTCTAATGACAATTTGCATACACTCCAGAATGTTATAAAGAGTGATCAGCTTAACAGCAATTACTTGCAAAGTCAATATTTGGCTAGAAAATGAACTTTATCCCCCAAAACACATTTCATCATCATTGCAGCCCTGCCTTAAAAGGACCAGCTAACCTCTTTTCAGTGATTGCTTCATTAACACAGGTGTGGGTGTTGATGAGGACATGGCTGGAGATCAATCTGTCATGATTAAGTAAGAATGACACCACTGGACACTTTAAAAGGAGGCTGGTGCTTGGCATCATTGTTTTCTCTTCTGTTAACCATGGTTATCTCTAAAGAAACACGTGCAGTCATCATTGCAATGCACAAAAATGGCCTAACAGGGAAGAGTATCGCAGCTAGAAAGATTGCACCTCAGTCAACAATCTATCGCATCATCAAGAACTTCAAGGAGAGAGGTTCCATTGTTGCCAAAAAGGCTTCAGGGCACCCAAGAAAGACCAGCAAGCGCCAGGACCGTCTCTTAAAAGTGTTTCAGCTGCAGGATCGGGCTACCAGCAGTGCAGAGCTGTCATGGGTGTATCGCCACAAAGATCGTCGCGATTGCACATTCTGACTTCTCGCAGCTGAGTTGCTGTTTCTTTGTGTTTGGTAGTGAGGGAGTTAATTTTACCTAGCTCTTGGCTAAGACTAGGTCCAGCCTCGCCCGGCTGCTTTTGATTATGCACTAATTAGCTTCCTTTATATACCTGCCAGTCTGCTTGTTAGATGCCGGTGAAAGCTTACATGCAGACCAGTAGTTTGGATCAGGTCATGAGAAGACTTAAGTTAAGAGTTCCTTTGTGGTTTCTCCTCTCCTCGATTATAGTTTATCTCCTAGACCTTTTGTGTTCCCTCTGTGTTTAAGTGTTGTATGCAAGACAGTGTTTACTTTGTCCCCTGTCTGTCTCGTTTGTCTGTACTGTTTGTTAAGCAGTAACCTGCCTATTCCCTGTGTGGTAATCAGGGTCCTTCTGAGGACTAGATTACAGTTGTCAGGGACTTATAGGAGACAGGGTTACGTTGGCGGCCTGGACCTCTGTACCATTAACAGTACCTCCAGGTTGAGGGACGAGTCAGGTCCCCAGTTTAGGGTCAGCATAGACCCCGGTCCACCTGCAGCCTGAGTACAGTATTATACGTCTTCAGGATTCACCCACAGTACAACGGTTATTATGTCAGGTAATACTATACTTTATATACATGTTGAGATTTCCTATTTATATGTTATATTGCATGTTGTCCCTCTTAGTATTGATTACTGACATCATATGTGTATCTGTGATACAGCGTGACATTTTCACCGGCCCAAAAAAGATTCTCCCCAGCTACCATGGATCCAGTTGCCCAGCTAGCCCTGCAGTTGCAGAGTTTATCCATGAAGCTGACGGACATTAAGTCCAGGGTTTTGTCTCCCCCGGAGCAAACCAGGTCTGAACCTAAAGTTGCTCTCCCGGACAGGTTCACTGGTGGGCGGGACAAATTTTTTACCTTCCGGGAGGCATGTAAATTATATTTTCGGCTTCGGCCTCAGTCATCGGGGAGTGAAGAGCAGAGGGTGGGAATTGTCATCTCGCTCTTACAAGGGGACCCTCAATCCTGGGCGTTCTCTCTTCCTCCGGGCTCCCCGGCCCTCCAGTCAGTAGATCGATTTTTTTTCTGCCCTGGGTCTGGTATATGACGACCCGGATCGGGTCTCCCTTGCTGAAATGAAGTTACGTAAGATACAGCAGGGAGATCGTCCAGCGGAGGAATTTTCTTCTGAGTTCCGTAGATGGGCCACAGATACTCAGTGGAATGACCCAGCTCTTAGGAGCCTGTTTTGTCAAGGGTTATCGGACAAATTAAAAGATGTTTTGGCTCAGTATCATTCTCCTCCGTCACTGGAGGCTGCTATGGCCCTTGCTATTCGTATTGATAGACGGCTTCGGGAGAGGTGCGAGGTAACTCCGCCCCCTGTTGTGACTCCACCTACTACTAAGGTCCCTTATATTGAGGTTCCCCTGGTCTGTTCTGAGGAGCCTATGCAGTTGGGAGGGACATCATTTCGTAGGGGGGATCGGCGGTGCGCCGCAAGACAAGAAGGTGTTTCTTCTGTGGGAAAGGGGGACATTTTGTTGAGGGGTGTCCGTCCCGTGCCTCATTGAGCAAAAGAGTCGCCGGAAAACTGTTGATCCCAGGTTGTGTGGTGGACGACGGCCTGGGAGTGTGTGTTTCGTCCCTAGGTCCGTCTCAGTTTCTCGTACCTGCGGAGGTGGTGGTTGGTACGAGAGTTGAGAGGATTTCTGTTCTTCTTGATAGTGGGTCTGGGGCTAATCTGGTGGACGCTCGGTTTGCCCAGGTGCAAGGTATGCAACTGAGTGTATTGGCCAAACCGATCCCTATATTCTCTATTGACGCCAGACCTCTCGGTCAAGGTAGCTTTGTACAAGCTGTTCATAACATAGACCTTCGAGTAGGGGCAAGACATAAAGAACAATTGTCTTGTTATGTGTTGGAGGGTCTTCCTACTCCTATTGTGTTGGGACTTCTTTGGTTGGCTAAACATAACCCAGTGATTAATTGGCAATCCAGAGAGATAAGCCAGTGGGGTGAATTCTGCAAGAATAACTGCATGAGAACGGTCATCAGTGCGGTCGTGCCTAGAGCCTTGCCTCCTTTTCTGGAGGACTTTGAGGATGTGTTCTCGGAGGAGGGGTGTCAAGAGTTACCTCCTCATCGTGCGTATGACTGCTCAATTAAATTGCTTCCTGATGCTAAATTACCTAAATCTAGGTTATATAACCTTTCTGGTCCTGAGAGGCAGGCTATGAAGGATTATATTTCGAAAGTCTGGCCAAGGGCATATTAGACCTTCATCTTCCCAGTGGCCGCGGGGTTTTCTTCTTTGTGAAAAAAAAAGATGGAGGCCTACGCCCTTGCTTGGATTTCCATGAGCTTAATTGGATTACGGTCCGAGATCCGTATCCGCTCCCACTTATTCCTGATCTCTTCAATCAGATTGTGGGCGCCAAATGGTTCTCTAAGTTGGATCTCAGGGGGGCGTATAATCTGATTAGGATAAAGGAGGGGGATGAGTGGAAGACGGCGTTTAACACTCCGGAAGGACATTATGAGAACCTTGTCATGCCTTTTGGTCTGACTACTGCCCCGGCGGTGTTTCAACATTTTGTTAATGACATCTTTCGCCACCTTGTGGGGCAGTTTGTGGTCGTTTATTTAGATGACATCTTAATTTACTCGCCAGATCTTGTGTCTCATCAGGAGCATGTGAGACAGGTGTTGCAGATCTTGCGAGATAATAAGTTGTTCGCCAAATGGGAAAAGTGTGTATTCGCCGTACAGGAACTTCAATTTTTGGGTTTCCTGGTGTCAGCTTCCGGTTTCCGTATGGACCCTGAGAAAGTGAGAGCAGTGCTTGAATGGGATCGGCCAGAGGATCTTAAGGCACTGCAGCGTTTCCTGGGGTTTGCTAACTACTATCGGAAATTTATTCGTAATTTCTCATCTGTTGTCAAACCTCTCACTGACATGACTAAAAAAGGGACGGATTTTTCTAGGTGGTCTGACAAAGCTTGTCAAGCATTTTCCTCCTTGAAAAAATGTTTTGCTTCAGCCCCCATACTCATCCAACCTGATGCATCACAACCGTTCATTGTGGAGGTAGACGCGTCTGACGTAGGGGTGGGTGCAGTATTATCCCAAGGTCCGTCCCCTGGTAAATGGCGTCCGTGCGCTTTCTTCTCCAAGAAATTGTCGCCCGCCGAGAGGAATTATGATGTCGGCAATAGGGAACTCTTGGCCATTAAGTTGGCTTTTGAGGAGTGGCGTCACTTTTTGGAGGGGGCAGTCCACCCGGTCACCGTTATTACTGATCACAAGAACCTGCTGTATTTAGAATCTGCAAAGCGTCTGAATTCTAGACAAGCTAGATGGTCGTTGTTTTTTACCAGGTTTAATTTTGTCGTCACTTATCGTCCTGGGTCAAAAAATGTAAAGGCTGATGCCTTATCTCGTAGTTTCCCGGGGCCGGGAAGACGGATGACCCGGTTCCTATCCTTCAGGAGGGAGTTGTGGTGTCGGCTGTATGCTCTGAGCTTGAGGAGGAGATATTGGAGGCTCAGGGGGACGCCCCTGTAGGACCTCCAGGGAAACTGTTTGTTCCTAATCAGTTGAGACAAAGGGTTATCGAGGCACATCATAATTCTGCTTTAGCAGGACACCCAGGGAGTAAAGCAACTGTGGATCTCCTTTCTCGCCGGTTTTGGTGGCCTAACTTAAATAAAGAGGTAATAACTTTTGTCGCGTCCTGTGGAGTTTGTGCTCGCTCTAAGACCCCACATACCCGTCCGTCTGGGACCCTCTTGCCTTTGAAAATTCCGGAGCGTCCATGGACTCATCTGTCTATGGACTTCATTACGGACCTCCTCGTCGTCAGGGAAGACTGTCATTCTAGTTGTAGTTGACAGGTTCAGTAAGATGGCACATTTCATTGCTCTTCCTAATGCTAAAACTCTGGCGCAGGTGTTCATTGGGGAGATTGTGAGACTTCACGGGTTGCCTTCTGATGTGGTGTCAGATAGGGGGTCTCAGTTTGTGTCCAAATTCTGGAGGGCATTTTGTTCACATCGGGGGATGCAGTTGTCATTTTCTTCGGCTTTTCATCCGCAGACCAATGGTCAGACAGAGCGTCTGAATCAGAGCCTAGAGACATATCTTTGGTGTTTTGTCTCAGAGAACCAGGAGGACTGGTCTTCTTTCTTGCCTCTGGCAGAGTTCGCTCTTAACAATAGGCGGAGCGAGTCCACTGGTAAGTCCCCGTTTTTTGGGGCATATGGTTTTCACCCCCAGTTTTGTACTTTCAATGGGGGGGGCCCTTCTGGGGTTCCTGAGGAGGAACGATTTTCGTCGTCACTTGCTTCAGTTTGGAGAGGAGTACTGAATAATCTGAGTGCTATGGGGAACCGTTACAAACGGAGGGCTGATAGGAGGAGAGTGTCTGGTCCGGACCTTTGTGTGAACGATCTGGTATGGTTGTCTACCAAGAATATAAAACTCAAGGTTCCCTCCTGGAAACTGGGTCCCAGGTTCATCGGTCCATACAGGATCAGTTCTATAATTAATCCTGTGGCATTTCGTCTGGACCTTCCTCCTACGTTTAAAATCCACAATGTGTTCCACAAATCGTTGCTTAAGAGGTACGTGGCGCCAGTTATACCGTCACCTCTACCTCCTCCTCCAGTGGTGGTCAATGGTAACTTAGAATTTCAAGTGTCGAAGATCATTGACTCACGTCTGAATCGCCGGTCCCTTCAGTACTTGGTTCATTGGAAGGGGTATGGTCCTGAGGAGAGGACGTGGGTTCCTGCGTCTGATGTTAACGCAGATCGATTGGTTCGGACCTTCCACACAACTTACCCGGGCAGACCTGGCCCTGAGGGTCCGGAGGCCCCTCGTAGAAGGGGGGAGAACTGTCATGGGTGTATCGCCACGAAGATCGTCGCGATTGCACATTCTCACTTCTCGCAGCTGAGTTGCTGTTTCTTTGTGTTTGGTAGTGAGGGAGTTAATTTTACCTAGCTCTTGGCTAAGACTAGGTCCAGCCTCGCCCGGCTGCTTTTGATTATGCACTAATTAGCTTCCTTTATATACCTGCCAGTCTGCTTGTTAGATGCCGGTGAAAGCTTACATGCAGACCAGTAGTTTGGATCAGGTCATGAGAAGACTTAAGTTAAGAGTTCCTTTGTGGTTTCTCCTCTCCTCGATTATAGTTTATCTCCTAGACCTTTTGTGTTCCCTCTGTGTTTAAGTGTTGTATGCAAGACAGTGTTTACTTTGTCCCCTGTCTGTCTCGTTTGTCTGTACTGTTTGTTAAGCAGTAACCTGCCTATTCCCTGTGTGGTAATCAGGGTCCTTCTGAGGACTAGATTACAGTTGTCAGGGACTTATAGGAGACAGGGTTACGTTGGCGGCCTGGACCTCTGTACCATTAACAGTACCTCCAGGTTGAGGGACGAGTCAGGTCCCCAGTTTAGGGTCAGCATAGACCCCGGTCCACCTGCAGCCTGAGTACAGTATTATACGTCTTCAGGATTCACCCACAGTACAACGGATATTATGTCAGGTAATACTATACTTTATATACATGTTGAGATTTCCTATTTATATGTTATATTGCATGTTGTCCCTCTTAGTATTGATTACTGACATCATATGTGTATCTGTGATACAGCGTGACAAGAGCTTGCTCAGGAATGGCAGCAGGCAGGTGTGAGTGCATCTGCACGCACTGTGAGGCGGAGACTCTTGGAGCAAGGCCTGGTCTCAAGGAGGGCAGCAAAGAAGCCACTTCTCTCCAGAAAAAACATCATGGACAGACTGATATTCTGCAAAAGGTACAGGCAGTGGACTGCTGAGGACTGGGGTAAAGTTATTTTCTCTGACGAATCCCCTTTTCGATTGTTTGGGACATCAGGAAAACGCCTCATTCGGAGAAGACAAGGTGAGCGCTACCACCAGTCTTGTCTCATGCCAACTGTTAAGCATCCTGAAACCTGTGGGGTTGCTTCTCAGCCAAGGGAATCGGCTCTCTCACAGTCTTGCCTAAAAACACAGCCATGAATAAAGAATGGTACCAGAATGTCCTCCAAGAGCAACTTCTCCCAACCCTCCAAGAGCAGTTTGGCGATCAACAATGCCTTTTCCAGCATGATGGAGCACCTTGCCATAAAGCAAAGGTGATAACTAAATGGCTCAGGGAACAAAACATAGAGATTTTGAGTCCATGGCCTGGAAACTCCCCAGATCTTAATCCCATTGAGAACTTGTGGTCAATCATCAAGAGACGGGTGGACAAACAAAAACCTAAAAATTCTGACAAAATGAAAGCATTGATTGTGCAAGAATGGACTGCTATCAGTCAGGATTTGGTCCAGAAGTTGATTGAGAGCATGCCAGGGAGAATTGCAGAGGTCCTGAAGAAGAAGGGTCAACACTGCAAATATTGACTTGCTGCATTAACTCATTCTAACTGTCAATATAAGCTTTTGTTACTCATATGTTTGCAATTATTATATTTCTGTCTGTGATAAAAACATCTGTCAAACTGTCACGCGGTCTTATGATATGTGTACGATGTCAGTAAACTATTCTTAAAAGAACAACACTCTATACAACATATAGATTAGCAACATCAGCATGTAAATATAGAATAGATTTACCTGACACGATATCCGTTGAACTCAGGATTAATCTTGAGGACTAAATACACTGTCACAGGAAAGAAGAGGACCGGGGGTCTAACCTGACCCTAAACTGGGGTCCTAAATAATCCCTCACCTTGGAGGTACTGATAATGGTTCAGAGGTCCAAGTCTCCAGCCTAACCCTGTCTCCTATCAGTCCCTGAACCCTGTAATCAGTCCTAAGAAGGATTCTGATTACCACCAAAGGGATATGGGCTGATCTCTGCTAAATACACAGATTAGCAATATAAGACAGACTGGAGAAAACACAGACTTGCATACACACTCAAACACAGAAGGAACATAAATGATCTGGGATATTAAACTCTAAGCAAGGTGAGCTTAAAACAACTAAGGAGCTCTTTAACTTAAGTCTATACAGATACAATCCTATCTGTGGTCTGCATGAAGAATTTCACTGGCAACTCCCAAAACAGACCACCAGAGATTTAAAGGAAACCAATCAACAAATAATTAATTGCAGCCGGGAGAAACTGCACCCAGTCCCAGAACTGAGCACAGACAGAATTAACTCCCTAACTGCCAAACACAAAGAAACAGCAACTCAGCTGTGAGAAGTCAGAATGTGCAACCGCGACGATCTTCGTGGCAATGCACACATGACAGTACCCCCCCTTCTACGAGGGGCCTCCGGACCCTCAGGGCCAGGTTTGCCCGGGTGAGTTCTGTGGAAGGTCCGCACCAAACGATCTGCGTTAATGTCAGACGCAGGAACCCACGTCCTCTCCTCTGGACCATACCCCTTCCAATGCACCAAGTACTGAAGGGACCGGCGATTCAGACGTGAGTCAATGATCTTTGACACTTGAAACTCCAAATTACCATTGACCACCACTGGAGGAGGAGGTAGAGGTGATGGTATGACTGGTGTCACGTACCTCTTAAGTAATGACTTGTGGAACACATTATGAATTTTAAACGTAGGAGGGAGGTCCAGACGAAATGCCACAGGATTAATTATGGAACTGATCCTGTACGGCCCGATGAATCTGGGGCCCAGTTTCCAGGAGGGCACTTTAAGTTTTATATTCCTGGTAGACAACCATACCAGATCGTTCACATTAAGATCTGGACCAGAAACTCTCCTCCTATCAGCCATACGTTTATAACGGTTCCCCATAGCACTCAGATTATTCAATACACCTCTCCACACTGAAGCAAGTGACGACGAGAAACGCTCCTCCTCAGGAACCCCAGAAGGGCCCCCCCATTGAAAGTACAAAACTGGGGATGAAAACCATATGCCCCAAAAAACGGGGATTTACCAGTGGACTCGCTCCGCCTGTTGTTAAGAGCGAACTCTGCCAGAGGCAAGAAAGAAGACCAGTCCTCCTGGTTCTCTGAGACAAAACACCGAAGATAAGTCTCTAGGCTTTGATTCAGACGCTCTGTCTGACCATTGGTCTGCGGATGAAAAGCCGAGGAAAATGACAATTGCATCCCCCGACGTAAACAAAATGCCCTCCAAAACTTGGACACAAACTGAGACCCCCTATCTGACACCACATCAGAAGGCAACCCATGAAGTCTCACAATCTCCCCAATGAACACCTGCGCCAGAGTTTTAGCATTAGGGAGGGCAGGAAGAGCAATGAAATGTGCCATCTTACTGAACCTGTCAACAACCACCAGTATGACAGTCTTCCCTGACGACTGAGGAAGGTCCGTGATGAAGTCCATAGACAAATGAGTCCATGGACGCTCCGGAAGTTTCAAGGGTAAGAGGGTCCCAAATGGACGGGTATGAGGGGTCTTAGAGCGAGCACAAACCCCACAGGACGCGACAAAAGTTAAAACATCTTTATTAACGTTAGGCCACCAAAACCGGCGAGAAAGGAGATCTAAAGTAGCCTTACTCCCTGGATGTCCTGCTAAAGCAGAATTATGATGTGCCTCAATAACCTTTTGTCTCAACTGATTTGGGACAAACAGTCTCCCTGGAGGTCCTGCAGGGGCGTCCCCCTGAGCCTCTAATACCTCCTCCTCAAGCTCAGAACATACAGCCGACACTACCACCCCCTCCTGAAGGATAGGAATCGGGTCATCCATTTTCCCGGCCCCTGGGAAACTGCGAGACAAGGCATCCGCCTTAACATTCTTAGATCCAGGGCGATAAGTGACAACAAAATTAAACCTGGTAAAAAACAACGACCATCGAGCTTGTCTGGAATTCAGACGCTTAGCAGATTCCAAATACAGCAGGTTCTTGTGATCAGTAATGACGGTGACCGGGTGGACTGCCCCCTCCAAAAAGTGACGCCATTCTTCAAAAGCCAACTTAATGGCCAAAAGTTCCCTATTGCCGATATCATAATTCCTTTCGGCGGACGACAATTTCTTAGAAAAGAAAGCGCACGGATGCCATTTACCAGGGGACGGACCCTGGGACAATATTGCACCCACCCCTACGTCAGACGCGTCCACCTCCACAACGAACGGCTGTGATGCATCTGGTTGGATGAGAACGGGTGCCGAAGCAAAACATTTTTTCAAAGAGGAAAAAGCTTGGCAAGCTTTGTCCGACCATTTAGAAAAATCCGTCCCTTTTCTTGTCATGTCAGTGAGAGGTTTGACAACAGATGAGAAATTACAAATAAATTTCCGGTAGTAGTTAGCAAACCCCAGAAAACGCTGCAGAGCCTTAAGATCCTCTGGCTGATCCCATTCAAGCACTGCTCTCACCTTTTCAGGGTCCATACGGAAACCGGAGGCTGACACCAAAAAACCCAAAAACTGAAGTTCCTGTACGGCGAATACACACTTTTCCAGTTTGGCGTATAGTTTATTGTCTCGCAAGATCTGCAAAACCTGTCTCACATTGCTCCTGGTGAGACACAAGATCTGGCGAGTAAATTAAAATGTCATCCAAATATACGACTACAAACAGCCCCACCAGATGACGAAAAATGTCATTAACAAAATGTTGGAATACTGCTGGTGCAGTAGTCAGACCAAAAGGCATGACAAGGTTCTCATAATGTCCCTCCGGCGTGTTAAACGCCGTTTTCCACTCATCCCCCTCTTTTATCCTAATCAGATTATACGCCCCCCTGAGATCCAATTTAGAGAACCATTTGGCGCCAACAATTTGATTGAAGAGATCAGGAATCAGAGGGAGTGGATACGGATCTCGAACAGTAATCCGATTAAGTTCGCGGAAATCCAAGCAAGGGCGTAGGCCTCCATCTTTTTCTTCACAAAGAAGAACCCCGCGGCCACTGGGGAAGATGAAGGTCTAATATGCCCTTTGGCCAGACTTTCCGAAATATAATCTTTCATAGCCTGCCTCTCAGGACCAGAAAGGTTATATAACCTAGCTTTAGGTAACTTAGCATCAGGAAGTAAATTAATAGAGCAGTCATACACGCGATGAGGAGGCAACTCCTGACACCCCTCCTCAGAGAACACATCCCCAAAGTCCTCCAAAAAAGGAGGCAAAGTACTAGGCACGACCGCACTGATGACTGTGTTCATGCAGTTACTTTTGCAAAACTCACCCCATTGGCTTATCTCTCTGGACTGCCAATTAATCACAGGGTTATGTTTAACCAACCAAGGAAGTCCCAACACAATAGGAGTAGGTAGACCCTCCAACACATAACAAGATAATAGTTCCCTATGTATTGCCCCTACCCGAAGGTCAATGTTATGAACCTCATGAACAAAGCTACCTTGGCCGAGAGGCCTGGCGTCAATGGAGAATATAGGGATCGGTTTGACCAATACACTCAGATGCATACCTTGAGCCTGAGCAAACTGAGCGTCAACCAGATTAGCCCCGACCCACTATCAAGAAGAACAGAAAATTTCTCCACTCTCGTACCAACCACCACCTCCACTGGTACAAGGAACTGAGAAGAACTAGCGGACGAAATACATACTCCCAGGTTGTCGTCCACCACACAACCTGGGATTAACAGTTTTCCGGCGACTTCTTGCTCAACAAGGCACGGGACGGACATCCCCCAACAAAATGTCCCTCTTTCCCGCAGAAGAAACACCTTCTAGTCCTGCGGCGTACCGCCAATCCCCTCCTACGAAATGATGTCCCTCCCAACTGCATAGACTCCTCCGAACAGACAAGGGGAACCTCAACATAAGGGACTTTAGTAGTAGGTGGAGTAACAACAGGGGGCGGAGTTACCTCGCACCTCTCCCGGAGCCGTCTATCAGTACGGATAGCCAGGGCCATAGCAGCCTCCAGTGATGGAGGAGAATCATACTGAGCCAAAACGTCCTTTAATTTGTCAGAAAGCCCATGACAAAACTGGCTCCTAAGAGCTGGGTCATTCCACTGAGTATCTGTGGCCCATCTACGGAACTCAGAAGCAAATTCCTCCGCCGGACGATCTCCCTGCTGTATCTTACGTAATTTTGTCTCAGCAAGAGAGACCCGATCTGGGTCATCATATACCAAACCCAGGGCAGTAAAAAATCGATCTACTGACTGTAGAGCCGGGGATCCCGGAGGAAGGGAAAATGCCCAGGATTGAGGGTCCCCTTGTAGGAGCGAGATAACAATTCCCACTCTCTGCTCTTCATTCCCTGATGATCGAGGCCGAAGCCGAAAATACAATTTACATGCTTCCCTGAAGGTAAAAAATTTGTCTCGCCCCCCAGTGAACCTGTCCGGGAGAGCTACTTTAGGTTCAAATCTGGTTTTCTCCGAGGGAGACAAAACTTTGGACTTAATGTCCGTCAGCTCCATGGATAATCCCTGCAACTGCAGAGCCAGCTGGGCTACTGGATCCATGGCAACTGGGAATAATTTTATGG
Source organism: Oophaga sylvatica (assembly GCA_033576555.1). NCBI lineage: Eukaryota > Metazoa > Chordata > Amphibia > Anura > Dendrobatidae > Oophaga > Oophaga sylvatica. The sequence goes on from JARQOD010009668.1 coordinate 16,234, forward strand.
GCCAGTGAAAATGTCACGCGGTCTTATGATATGTGTACGATGTCAGTAAACTATTCTTAAAAGAACAACACTCTATACAACATATAGATTAGCAACATCAGCATGTAAATATAGAATAGATTTACCTGACACGATATCCGTTGAACTCAGGATTAATCTTGAGGACTAAATACACTGTCACAGGAAAGAAGAGGACCGGGGGTCTAACCTGACCCTAAACTGGGGTCCTAAATAATCCCTCACCTTGGAGGTACTGATAATGGTTCAGAGGTCCAAGTCTCCAGCCTAACCCTGTCTCCTATCAGTCCCTGAACCCTGTAATCAGTCCTAAGAAGAATTCTGATTACCACCAAAGGGATATGGGCTGATCTCTGCTAAATACACAGATTAGCAATATAAGACAGACTGGAGAAAACACAGACTTGCATACACACTCAAACACAGAAGGAACATAAATGATCTGGGATATTAAACTCTAAGCAAGGTGAGCTTAAAACAACTAAGGAGCTCTTTAACTTAAGTCTATACAGATACAATCCTATCTGTGGTCTGCATGAAGAATTTCACTGGCAACTCCCAAAACAGACCACCAGAGATTTAAAGGAAACCAATCAACAAATAATTAATTGCAGCCGGTAGAAACTGCACCCAGTCCCAGAACTGAGCACAGACAGAATTAACTCCCTAACTGCCAAACACAAAGAAACAGCAACTCAGCTGTGAGAAGTCAGAATGTGCAACCGCGACGATCTTCGTGGCGATGCACACATGACACAAACACACATAAAAACCAGAGGGCAGCAGATCATGTGAAAATATAATATTTGTATCATTCTCAAAACTTTTGGCCATGACTGTACAAGAATATAACTATTATAATACTGCTCCCTATGTACAAGAATATAACTACTATAATACTGCCCCTATATATACAAGAATATAACTGCTATAATACTGCCCCATGTACAAAAATATAACTAGTATAATACTGCTCCTATGTACAAGAATATAACTACTATAATACCACTCCCTCTGTACAATAATATAACGACTATAATACTGCCCCATGTACAAGAATATAACTGCTATAATACTGTAACCTATGTACAAGAATATAACTATTATAATACTGCCCCTATATACAATGTAACTACTATAATACTGCTTCTATGTACAAGAATATAACTACTATAATACTACTCCTATGTACAAGAATATAACTACTATAATACTGTCCCCTATGTACAAGAATATAACTACTATAATACTGCCCCTATGTACAAGAATATAACTACTATAATACTGCCCCCTATGTACAAGAATATAACTACTAGAATACTGCTCCCTATGTACAAGAATATAACTACTATAATACTACCCCTATGTACAAGAATATAACTACTATAATACTGCCCCTATGTACAAGAATATAACTACTTTAATACTGCTCCCTATGTACAAGAATATAACTACTAAAACACTGCTCTCTGTGTACAAGAATATAAGGCCGGAGTCACACTAATACGACCGAGTGCTATGCAAGAAAACATCGCATAGCACTCGGCCCAGTGTTAATCTATGAGGCAGCTCACAGCAGTGTTTTTTCTCAGGCATATTCAACGTGCGAGTAAAATCGCAGCAGGAGCCAACAGGATAGAATAGATGGATTACATACAGTAAATAAACATAGAATAGATAGTTATACAGATGTCAGAAACTGGGAAGGGGTAATATCCATGGAGCTTCCTAGGCTATAAATATCAGCTCACAGCTGTATAATTAGCCTTTACTGGCTATTAAAATGGGGGACCCCCCAAAAAAATGATGTGGGGTCCCCCTATAATTAATAACCAGCAAAGGCTATGCAGACAGCAGCAGGCTGATATTAATCGCCTAGGAAGGGGCCATGGATACTGGCCACTCCAGGCTAAAACATCAGCTCTCAGCCGCCACAGAAACGGCACATCTCTAAGATGTGCCAATTCTGGCATTTAGCCTTGCTCTTCCCACTTGCCATGTAGTGGTGGCAAGTGAGGTGATAGTTGGGGGGTTGATGTCACCTTTGTATTGTCAGGTGACATCAAGACCTGAGGTTAGCAATAGAGAGGTGTCAATAAGATGCCCCCATTACTAACCCCATAGTCACATTGTATGAAAACACACAGAATAAAGTCCTTTAATTGAAAGAATGACACAGACTCATTTAATAAATCTTAATTAAACCATACTTACAACCTCGCCCATTCCCTCAATGCCCTTGTCATCTGCAAAAGAGGTAAAAATAAAAAACAACAATATTCCTCACCTTTCCGCAGAGATGCTGCTTATCCATTTGTCCCAAGACGGGTCCAAGCTCTGCTACATCTAGATGGCAGGCTGCATGGTTGCATGATGCAACCATACAGCCTGACATCCAGCAAAGACACTGAGCACTATGTGCTCAGTGTCTCCCTGTGTAATGTAAGTAGTACAGTTCATATAGCGTCTTGTGCTTGGGTGCGATGAAAATACATGAGACACAGGTTTGATATAGAAAGTCTTGTATTACTTCATACAAGTTGGCAAAAATAGTCACACAGTTTGCAGACACAGAAGCAGGAGACACAGCAGGCCAGAGTAATCTAAGCTCAGCAATCACTCTCCACAACAGGTTCAGGATCTTCTTCTCTGTTACCGTAAGTCCATGCAAACGTGGGTCTTTCAAAGAGCAGGGTTCAGAGTCCACAAGTGCTTCAGAGTTCCTCAGTAGGAATAGCTGGAGTACAAGGTCCAAGGCTTTAGGAGTCAGGTCACAGGTTCATTGCAGGCTAGATTCTGAAGCACTGATTGCTCAGCTGTGGCTGCTTAAGAAGCAAAAGGAGAGAATCAGGGCGGGAACATGCAAGCTGGAAACTCCGTTTTGACTGAGGGCAAGATAGCTGCAGCAAGACAGAAAGTAAAATGGCTGACGAACAAACTGAGTTTCAGGAACATGTACACAGAACCTTACATTACTCCCCCCTTAGGGACAACCTCCGGATGACCTCAGACCAGGCTTGTGTGGGTACCTCTGATGAAACTGACGGAGCAAGCGAAGAGCATTAACGTTATTGACTGGTTCCCATGAGTTGTCCTCCACTGGGTAGCCCTGCCATTTAATCAGATATTGTAACTGATTTCTATACAACCTGGAATCTAAAATCCTTTCCACCACAAATTCTTCCTGACCATCGACTAGCACTGGGTCAGGGCAAGGAGAAGAACGTCCAGGAAACGTATTGGGTGTCGCAGCCTTTAGTAGGGATACATGAAAGACAGGGTGGATTCTCATAGTTCTGGGCAGTTGAAGACGACAAGCAACGGCACTTATAATTTTACTGATTTTATAGGGTCCAATGTACTTATGTCCCAACTTAGACGATGAAATCCTTAACTTAAGATTTCTGGTTGACAGCCAAACCAAGTCTCCTACCTTGAAAGCTGGTGCAGGTTTACGAAATTTATCTGCTGCTTTCTTGTACCTTTCCTGAGCCGATTCCAGATTCTCCTTTAGAAGATCCATATTCTTCTGTAAAGACGTGATTCTTTCAGCCACTGCTGGTAAAGGCGTTTCTATGGGAAATCGTGGTAGAATGTTAGGATGATAACCTAGATTAGAGTAAAAAGGAGACTGCTTAGTGGAGGCACTCTGAGAGTTGTTATACGAGAACTCAGCTAATGGAAGTAGATCCACCCAATCATCCTGTAGGTGGCAGATAAAGCAGCGGAGATACTGCTCCAGGGTTTGATTGGTTCGTTCGGTCTGTCCATTAGTCTGGGGATGAAAAGCAGAAGAAAGGTTTACTTTAATGTCCAATGCTGCACAGAAATTTTGCCAAAACCTAGAAGTGAATTGCACCCCTCGATCCGAAATAACCTCATCCGGTACTCCATGTAAGCGAAACACATCTTTAATCATCAAATCTGATGTCTGTTTTGCAGTGGGTAAGCCGACACAAGGGATAAAATGAGCTGCCTTTGTTAGACGGTCAACCACCACTAGAATGGTGTTCTTCCCTTGAGAGGTTGGTAACTCCACAATGAAGTCCATAGAAATGGATCCCCACGGGCGGGACGGGGTGGGAAGAGGCTGTAACAGACCAGTTGGTGAGGAGCGAGGTGTTTTGCATCTTGCACAGACTTCACATGAAGTGACATAGTTTAAAACATCCTTCCTGCAAGTGGGCCACCAAAAGAAACGAGAAAGAAATTCCTGTGTCTTTAGAATTCCTCTATGCCCAGCTATCTTGGAATCGTGAATGAGTTGCAATACTCTCAATCTGACTGTTTCAGGAATATACAGGCGTTGTCCCTGAATCCACACACCATTCTTAAAGACAAGACTTCCGTCCCTTGGGGGTTGTGCCAAAAAGGAATCCGCATGGTATGCTTCCTTGATGTCCTTAAGTAGGTCTTGATTATGAATTACTCCTAGGAATCTAGAGTCAGGAAGAATAGTCTTAGGAGGAGTAATTGGACGTGTCTCTGCTGAGTAAATCCTAGAGAGTGCATCAGCCTTTCCATTGCGCGATCCTGGTCTATAAGAAATGATAAAATTAAATTGGTTTAAGAAAAGATTCCAGCGAGCCTGGCGAGGAGTCAGGCACTTAGCCGACCTGATAAACTCAAGGTTACGATGGTCTGTCAGGACGACTATTTGCTGTGCAGCTCCCTGAAGAAGGTGTCTCCATTCTTTGAAGGCGGCAATAATGGCCAACAACTCTCTATTGCCCACATCATAGTTCCTCTCAGCCGAAGACAACTGCTGGGAAAAGAAGGCACAGGGATGCAAGACATTCTTCTCACCTGTTCTCTGAGAGAGTATAGCTCCAACGGCACAGTCTGAAGCATCCACCTCTATTATGAAGGCAAGCTCGGGGTTGGGATGTACTAGGATAGGTGCAGTGGTAAATTTATCTTTTAGACGGGAAAATGCTTCCTGGGCTTGGGGAGTCCAGGAGAACCTAGACTCTTTCCGGGTAAGTTGGGTGATAGGTGACACTACCTCAGAGAAATTTCTAATGAAACGTCTATAGAAGTTGGCAAACCCGATGAAGCGCTGTACCTCCTTCACATTTCTAGGACTTGGCCAATCCTTGATGGCTTGGGTTTTGCTTCCATCCATACTAATTCCTTGTGTAGACAGTACATACCCCAGAAATTGAATTTCGGTCCTATGGAATTCACACTTTTCAAGTTTGATGTAAAGATGATTTTGTCTTAGACGTTCCAAGACCATTCTCACATGTCCATGATGTTCCTCTGTGGAGTTAGAAGAAATTAGAATATCATCCAAATAAATTACCACGAATGTATCTAGGAGATCCCTGAAGATGTCATTCACCAAGTGTTGGAAAGTGGCTGGGGCGGTACTCAGACCAAAAGGCATAACTAGATATTCAAAGTGTCCATAGCGTGACCTGAATGCAGTCTTCCATTCATCCCCAGGTCTAATACGGACTAAGTTATAGGCCCCACGAAGATCTAGTTTAGAGAAAATTTTGGCATGTCGCACTCTCTCCAATAACTCAGGGATTAAAGGCAATGGATAACGGTTTCTAATAGTAACCTTATTGAGTTCCCTATAGTCTACGCATGGTCTCAGAGATCCATCTTTCTTCTTTACAAAGAAGATGGGTGCACCTGCAGGAGATGAAGAGGGGCGTATGAAGCCCTTGGCTAGATTTTCGTCTATGTAATCCTTTAAAGCCTTTAGTTCGGGCCCCGCCAGGGGTAGATCTTACCAAAAGGTATCTCTGCTCCAGGCAATAATTCAATTGGACAATCATATGGACGGTGAGGAGGAAGCTGGTCAGCGTTCTTCTTGTCACATAAATCCACATAGTCCTGATAAACAGCTGGTAGTTCAGGGACTGACATGGTTCCTTTAGGAACAGAGCAAGCTGAAACTTTTGGACTCATCTGTTTCTCTGGAAAGTGTAATTCCTTGGTCTCCCAGTTAATGGTAGGATTCTGAGCCTGCAGCCATGGTAGCCCTAGAATAATGGGAAAGTGGGGAGAAGAGATAAGCATAAAGGACAGTTTCTCTTGATGATCTTTACCCATAAGAACCCTCAAAGGCTCTGTTTCCTGATCCACTGGTCCAGAGGTCAGCAGGGAGCCATCCACAGTTTCCATCTGTACTGGAGTAGCCTTCTTCACTGAACGTATCCCCTGTTTCAGAGCAAAGGAGACATCCATAAAATTTCCACTTGCCCCTGAGTCGATCATAGCAGAGCTAGACACCCAAGCTGAGTCAACCCAGAGTTTGATGGAAAGAAAGCAATGAGAATTGTTTTTCTTACAACTCAGCTGGGACACCGCTGAGGAAACTTGAAAAATGGCAGCGTTTACACAGTCAACGTCCTCAGAAGTAACGGAGTTTAAGTCCGAGAAATCAAGATCTGTTGCTGCAGATCTCTCTGGAGCCTGAGGCTCGGACCTGACAGATCCCCTCTCGCAACACTCACAATGAATGAGTGCTGCAGTAGTCTTACGAGAACAGTTTATAATGAAGTGCCCTGACTTACCACAATAGAAACATAGATTCTCCTTAAAACGATGTTCCTTGCGTGCATCACTAACCCGTCGTTGTAAAGAGTCTACCTGCATGGGTTCAGGTTCAGGTTCCCGTGTAATCCTACTCAAAGGTTCCTTAGCTGGAGAGGAAGGTAGGAAAAGGTTAGTGCGATTGCTTTCGAACCATCTCTCTTGCCTGCGTTCAGTCAGACGAGTATCAATACGGATGCAGTAGTTAATAAAGTCACCTAACGCAGTGGGAGGGTCGGCACGAGCAAGTTCATCCTTAATCAGTGGAGATAACCCCTTTCGAAAAATAGATTTTTTGGCGGAACTGTCCCAGGTGGTATCAAGGGCCCATCTCCTGAAATCCAAGGCATATTCAGCTACCGAGTGCTTACCTTGGCGCAAAGCTAACATGGCTGCTTCAGCTGTTGCACCTCGATTGGGGTCATCAAACACCTGCCCCATGGCTGAAATAAAAGCATCAAGGTGATTCAAACAATCATCCTCAGTCTCAATCAGAGGGTTTGCCCACATCAAAGCCTTGTTGGTAAGCAACATAATTATAGTAAGCACCTTAGATCGTTCAGTGGGAAATTGTGAAGCATGTGCAGAAAAAAAAAGATTGCATTGATTAATAAATCCCCTGAATTTCTCACGTTCACCGCCAAACGAAAAGGGGGCAACTTGGGAAACCCAGAACTCGGGGCTACGGCAGGAGTCTGGACTCGCTCCTCTAGAACCTCAATCCTGGCTCGCAAATCCTGGGCAGTCTGTCCAAACACTTGCAAATTGTGATTAGTGAGGTCCTGTAGGCTTGAAAAACGGGTCTTTATATTCTGCAAATCTGCAAGGATATTATCAGTCACTCCGCAAAGTTCCTTTATGCGGGCCTCCATTTTCCAGATCTTTTAAGACAGGAGTACTGGAAGAAGAGGAGAGGAGAAAAAAAAAAAAATAGTGTTTACCTGTGGTAACACTGCAGAGAGAAAAAAAAATTAAGGGAACTGCTCACCTGGAATGGTTGTGAGAAGTCACAACCACTATCATCACAGAAAGTTCACCCGGACATCTGATATCCATAGTTACAGCAGACAAAAAAGAGAAAGGAAAAAAAAAACAATAGTGTTTACCTGTGGTAACACTGCAGAAAAAAAAACACTTAAGGGAATTGCTCACCTGGAATGGTTGTGAGAAGTCACAACCACTGTCATCACAGAAAGTACAACCGGACATCCGATATCCACAGTTACAGCAGACACAGCCTTTCCAGACCCAGCAGACACTAACGTTTGGCTTCAGAATCTTGTAATGTAAGTAGTACAGTTCATATAGCGTCTTGTGCTTGGGTGCGATGAAAATACATGAGACACAGGTTTGATATAGAAAGTCTTGTATTACTTCATACAAGTTGGCAAAAATAGTCACACAGTTTGCAGACACAGAAGCAGGAGACACAGCAGGCCAGAGTAATCTAAGCTCAGCAATCACTCTCCACAACAGGTTCAGGATCTTCTTCTCTGTTACCGTAAGTCCATGCAAACGTGGGTCTTTCAAAGAGCAGGGTTCAGAGTCCACAAGTGCTTCAGAGTTCCTCAGTAGGAATAGCTGGAGTACAAGGTCCAAGGCTTTAGGAGTCAGGTCACAGGTTCACTGCAGGCTAGATTCTGAAGCACTGATTGCTCAGCTGTGGCTGCTTAAGAAGCAAAAGGAGAGAATCAGGGCGGGAACATGCAAGCTGGAAACTCCATTTTGACTGAGGGCAAGATAGCTGCAGCAAGACAGAAAGTAAAATGGCTGACGAACAAACTGAGTTTCAGGAACATGTACACAGAACCTTACACCCTGTGAACTCCTATTTCCAGTCTGAGGACACCGCAAGCGTGAGAAAGTTCTCCTGCTTGCGGTGCCATCAGACAGGTCCTGCGAGTTCACAGCCAATGAACTCACTTCAGCTTTTTGACGTCAGCACGAGCCACCGCTGCTCCTATGTACAAGAATATAACTACTATATTACTACCTCTATGTACAAGAATAAAACTACTATAATACAGCTTCTATGTACAAGAAAATAACTACTGCACAACTATCTCTATGTACAAGAATATACAGTACAAACACCTCAATTTACAATCGCTCTCTGAGTCCCTCCTCCCTCTTACAGACATAGCCTCACTTCATGACACAGATGCTGCTGCCACATTTTATAACACCACAATAAAAACCACACTTGATTCGGCCGCCCCCCTCATGCAGAGCAAAACTCGTACAATCAACAGGCAGCCCTGGCTGACCGGCCTGACCAAAGAACTGAGACGGGCTTCCAGGGTTACCGAGCGGAGATGGAAGAGAACCCACTCCACCGAGCACTTCAAGGCATACAAGCAGTCCCTTGCCAGCTTCAAGTCCACGCTCTCTGCCGCAAAACAAACTTACTTCTCATCTCTCATATCCTCCCTGTCTCACAACCCTAAACAGCTCTTCAACACTTTCAATTCTCTACTCCATCCCACATCACCTCCTCCCTCTCCTCTCATTTCTGTCGAAGACTTTGCCTCCTTCTTTAAGCAAAAGATTGATACTATCAGAGAAGGCTTTGGCCCGCAGCCCCCAATGCCCCTCTTAGCCACTCAGCCCTGTTCTTCCAAAACCAGCTTCACCACCATGACAGAAGATCAGCTCTCCACTCTCCTGTCAAGATCACACCTCACCACTTGCGCGCTTGACCCACTCCCGTCCCACCTCATCCCTAACCTTGCCACAGTCTTCATCCCTACTCTCACACACCTCTTCAACCTTTCACTTACAAATGGTGTCTTTCCTTCATCCTTCAAACATGCTTCAATCACCCCGATCCTCAAAAAGCCCTCCCTCGACCCATCCTCAGCGTCTAGCTATCGCCCGATATCTCTTCTCCCCTTCGCCTCAAAACTACTGGAACAGCATGTATATCTTGAACTGTCCTCCCACCTTTCCTCCTGCTCCCTCTTTGACCGGTTACAATCAGGCTTTCGACCGCATCACTCAACTGAAACTGCCCTAACTAAAGTCACTAACGACCTGCTAACCGCCAAGAGCAAGCGACACTACTCTGTCCTCCTTCTCCTGGACCTGTCTTCTGCCTTTGACACCGTAGACCATTCCCTCCTCCTACAGATTCTCTCATCTCTTGGCATCACAGACTTGGCCCTATCCTGGATCTCATCATACCTAACAGACCGAACATTTAGTGTCTCCCTCTCACACACCACCTCCTCACCTCGCCCCCTGTCTGTCGGTGTTCCCCAAGGCTCAGTCCTAGGACCCCTACTCTTCTCCATCTACACCTTCGGCCTGGGACAGCTCATAGAATCCCACGGCTTGCAGTATCACCTCTACGCCGATGACACGCAGATCTACCTATCTGGACCTGACCTCACCTCCCTACTGACCAAAATCCCACAGTGTCTGTCTGCTATCTCAGCCTTCTTTTCTGCTCGCTTTCTCAAACTGAACATGGACAAAACAGAATTCATCATCTTTCCCCCACCTCATTCTACCCCTCCACCAGGCCTATCCATCAATGTCAATGGCTGCTCGCTTTCCCCAGTCCCACATGCTCGGTGCCTTGGGGTGATCATCGACTCTGCCCTCTCTTTCAAACCACATATCCAAGCCCTCGCCACCTCCTGCCGCCTCAAACTCAAAAATATTTCCCGGATCCGCTCATTCCTCAACCATGAAACCACAAAAACACTAGTGCACGCCCTTATCATCTCCCGCCTCGACTACTGCAACCTCCTACTGTCTGGCCTCCCCTCTAGCACTCTGGCACCACTCCAGTCCATCCTACACTCTGCTGCACGACTAATCCACCTGTCTTCCCGCTATTCCCCTGCCTCCCCACTATGCAAGGCCCTTCACTGGCTTCCTATTGCCCAGAGGCTCCAGTTCAAAACCTTAACCATGACATACAATGCCATCTACAACCTTTCTCCTCCATACATCTGTGACATGGTCTCCCGCTACCTACCCACACGCAACCTTTGATCCTCTCAAGATCTCCTTCTCGACTCCCCCCTCATCTCTTCTTCCCACAACCGCATACAAGACTTCTCCCGGGCTTCCCCCATACTCTGGAACTCTCTGCCGCAAAACATCAGACTTTCACCAACAACGGAGACCTTCAAGAAAAACCTGAAGACCCACCTGTTCCGACAAGCCTACAACCTGCAATGATCCTCAGTGTACTGAACCATCGCACAACCAGCTCTACCCTCTCCTAGTGTATTCTCACCCATCCCTGTAGACTGTGAGCCCTCGCGGGCAGGGTCCTCTCTCCTTCTGTACTTATGCGTCCCTTGTCTAGCACATGTTTATTGTATCTGTCTATATTTTTCCCCTTTTCATATGTAAAGCGCCATGGAATAAATGGCGCTATATAAATATATAATAATAATAATAATAATAATAATAATACAGTAACTACTATAATACTGCTCCCTATGTACAAGAATATAATAATACTGCCCCTATGTACAAGAATAAATATTATAATACTGCCCCATGTACAAGAATATTACTACTAAAATACTGCCCCTATGTACAAGAATAAATATTATAATACTGCCCCATGTACAAGAATATAACTACTATAATACTGCCCCCTATGTACAAGGATATAACTACTAGAATATTGCTCCTGTTTACAGTAATATAACTGCTATAATACTGCCTCCATGTACAAGAATAGAACTGCTATAATACTACCCCTTTTGTACAAGGATATAACTACTGTAATACTGCTCTTATGTACAAGAATATAGCTACTACTAGTGATGAACCCATTCTACGCCCGGGTGGCAAGCATTTTTATAGGTACATGGTCTCCCATTCTGGTATGTGCTTCCCCCCTCCTATCCTGGTATGTATGGTCCCCTCACCCCCACCCAAATCTACTATGCATGGCACCCCATTCCTCATCCTGGTATGCAAGGTCACCTCCTGCCCAATCCTGGAATGCATGGTCCCCTCATCCCCCAATTCTGGTATGAATGGTCCCGTCACCCCCAATTCTGGTATGAATGGTCCCCTCACCCCCCAATCCTGGTATGAATGGTCCCCTCACCCCCAATCCTGGTATGAATGGTCCCCTCATCGCCCAATCCTGATGTGCATGGTCCGCTCACCCTCCAATCCTGATGTGCATGGTCCCCTCACCCCCCCAATCCTGATGTGCATGGTCCCCTCACCCCCCCAATCCTGATGTGCATGGTCCCCTCACCCCCCAATCCTGATGTGCATGGTCCCCTCACCCCCCAATCCTGATGTGCATGGTCCCCTCACCCCCCCAATCCTGATGTGCATGGTCCCCTCACCCCCCAATCCTGATGTGCATGGTCCCCTCACCCCGCAATCCTGATGTGCATGGTCCCCTCACCCCCCAATCCTGATGTGCATGGTCCCCTCACCCCCCAACCCTGATGTGCATGGTCCAATCACCCCCCAACCCTGATGTGCATGGTCCGCTCACCCCCAATCCTGATATGCACGGTCCCCTCACCCACCAATCCTGATATGAATGGTCACCTCCCGCCCAATCCTGGAATGCATAGTCCCCTCACTCCCAATTCTGGTATGAATGGTCCCCTCACCCCCAATTCCTGGTATGAATGGTCCCCTCATCGCCCAATCCTGATGTGCATGGTCCCCTCACCCCCCAATCCTGATGTGCATGGTCCCCTCACACCCCCAATCCTGATGTGCATGGTCCCCTCACCCCCCCAATCCTGATGTGCATGGTCCCCTCACCCCCCAATCCTGATGTGCATGGTCCCCTCATCTCCAATCCTGATGTGCATGGCCCCCTTACCCCCCAATCCTGATGTGCGTGGTCCCCTCACCCCCAATCCTGATGTGCATGGTCCCCTCATCCCCAATCCTGATGTGCATGGTCCCCTCACCACCCCAACCTGATGTGCATGGTCCGCTCACCCCCCAACCCTGATGTGCATGGTCCCCTCACCCCCCCAATCCTGATGTGCATGGTCCCCTCACCCCCAATCCTGATGTGCATGGTCCCCTCACCCCCAATCTTGATGTGCATGGTCCCCTCACCCCCCCAACCCTGATGTGCATGGTCCCCTCACCCCCCAATCCTGATGTGCATGGTCCCCTCACCCCCCAATCCTGATGTGCATGGTCCCCTCACCCCCCAATCCTGATGTGCATGGTCCCCTCACCCCCAATCCTGATGTGCATGGTCCCTTCACCCCCAATCCTGATGTGCATGGTCCCTTCACCCCCAATCCTGATGTGCATGGTCCCCTCACCCCCCAATCCTCATGTGCATGGTCCCCTCACCCCCCCAATCCTGATGTGCATGGTCCTCTCACCCCCCAACCCTGATGTGCATGGTCCCCTCACCCCCCAATCCTGATGTGCATGGTCCAATCACCCCCAACCCTGATGTGCATGGTCCCCTCACCCCCCAATCTCCGATGTGCATGGTCCCCTCATCCCCAACCCTGATGTGCATGGCCCTCACCCCCCATCTGATATGCACGGTCCCCTCACCCAATCCTGATATGAATGGTCACTCCCGCCAATCCTGGATGAATGGTCCCTCACTCCCAATTCTGGTATGAAAGGTCCCCTCACCCCCCAATCCTGGTATGAATGGTCCCTCATCGCCCAATCCTGATGTGCATGGTCCCCTCACCCCCCAATCCTGTGTGCATGGTCCCCTCACCCCCCAATCCTGATGGCATGGTCCCCTCACCCCCAATCCTGATGTGCATGGTCCCCTCACCCCCCAATCCTGATGTGCATGGTTCCTCACCCCCCCAATCCTGATGTCATGGTCCCTCACCCCCCAATCCTGATGTGCATGGTCCCTCACCCCCCAATCCCTGGTGTGCATGGTCTCCCTCACCCCACCCCCAATCCTGATGTGCATGGTCCCTCACCCCCCAATCCTGATGTGCATGGTCCCCTCACCCCCCAATCCTGATGTGCATGGTCCCCTCACAACCCCCCCAATCCTGATGTGCATGGTCCCCTCACCCCCCAATCCTGATGTGCATGGTCCCCTCACCCCCCAATCCTGATGTGCATGGTCCCCTCACCCCCAATCCTGATGTGCATGGTCCCCACCCCCCATCCGATGTGCATGGTCCCCTCACCCCCCAATCCTGATGTGCATGGTCCCCTCACCCCCCAATCCTGATGTGCATGGTCCCCTCACCCCCCAATCCTGATGTGCATGGTCCCCTCCCCAATCTGATGTGCATGTCCCCTCCCCCCAATCCTGATGTGCATGGTCCCCTCACCCCCCAATCCTGATGTGCATGGTCCCCTCACCCCCCAATCCTGATGTGCATGGTCCCCTCACCCCCCAATCCTGATGTGCATGGTCCCCTCACCCCCCAATCCTGATGTGCATGGTCCCTCACCCCCCAATCCTGATGTGCATGGTCCCCTCACCCCCCAATCCTGATGTGCATGGTCCCCTCACCCCCCAATCCTGATGTGCATGGTCCCCTCACCCCCCAATCCTGATGTGCATGGTCCCCTCACCCCCCAATCCTGATGTGCATGGTCCCCTCACCCCCCAATCCTGATGTGCATGGTCCCTCACCCCCCAATCCTGATGTGCATGGTCCCCTCACCCCCCAATCCTGATGTGCATGGTCCCCTCACCCCCAATC
>JARQOD010009669.1:0-30459 GCA_033576555.1 Oophaga sylvatica
TTGGGGGCACTTTGAACCCGGAAGGCTTCACAAAGTTTATAACCCCCGTAAAAAAAAAATCTTTTTTTTTTTTTTGCAAAAATGATTTTTTTCCCAATATTTTATTTTTACAGGGTAAAGAAAATTGGACCCCAAAATTTGTTGCCCAATTTGTCCTGATACGCTGATTCCCAATAAGTGGGAGAAAACTACTTATGGGTACAGTTGGGGTCGAAAGGGAAGTAGTGATTTTGGATTCAAACTTTGATGAATGGCTGGGGCGTCATGTCGCATTTGGGAACCCCTGTCGCCTAAACGTGAAATCCCCAACAAGTGACCCCTTTTGGAAAATCCCCACAAGGAACTTATCTATTGTGGTGAGCGCTTGAAGCCCCAAGGCTTCACAAAGTTTTAATTTACACCGAAAAACAAAAAAAATAATTTTTTTTGTACAAAAATGATATTTTCCCCCCATTTTTTTATTTTCCCAAGGGTAACAGAAGAAATAGACAAATTGCACAAAAACTCTTGGGGTCCAAGTACGCGAACCCCCAAAATTTGGGGATAAACTACTGTTTGGACGCATGGCAAGACCGAATGAAGGAGCACCGTTTGACTTTTTCAACCAGAATTGGCTGAATTGAGTCAGCCCGCCATGTCACATTTGGAGAGCCCCTTGTGCCAAAACAGCGGAAACCCCCAATTCTAACTCCAACCTAACCCAACACACCCCTAACCCATCCCAACCCTAACCACAAACCAACCCAAAACCCCCCCCTAACCCAACCAACCCTAATCCTAACTTTAGCGCCAACCCAACCCTAACTTTAGCCGCAACCCTAACCCTAATGGGACAAAAGGAAATAAATACATTTTTTTAATTTTTATTTTTTCCCTAACTAAGGGGGGAAAAAAGGGGGTTTGATTTACTTTTATAGCGGGTTTTAAAAATTGGCAGCTGTCACGTTTTTATTGCAAAAAAGTTTTTTGCTCGCCACATTTGAGGTAAATTTTGCATTTTTTGGCCCAAAGAGTCATTGAGGTCTTATTTTTGCGGTACAGTTGACGTTTTTTATTTGCCCCATTTTTGGGCAGGGGACATTTTTTGACCTTTTTTTTTCGATTTTGGGAGGTTGAATGAACAAAAATCAGCAATTCATGAATTTCTTTTGGGAGAGGCGTTTTTATTGTTCCGGTTGTGGTAAAATTGATAAAGCATTTTATTTCTTGGGGGCAGTACGATTATGGCTAACCATTTATATCATTTTTTATGTTTTGGCGTTTTATAGAATAAAAAACAATTTTAATAAAAAATAATTTTTTTGCATCGCTTTTTTTTAAAAATTCGCGAGCTATAACTCTTTATTTTTTCGTGATGATGCTGTATGGCGCTGTTTTTGCGGGCAAGATGACGTTTTCAGCGGTACATGTTTATTTATATCGGTCTTTTTGATGCACGTTTTCCACTTTTTGTTCGGCATTATGAAGAAAGATTGATTTTTTGCTTCGTTTTTTTTTTTTTTAAGGGTTTCACTAAAGGGTTAATATGGGACAGTTTAATGGGGGGGTCGTTACGGAGCGGCGATACCAATATGGTACTTTTTTGTTTTGTTTTTTTTATTTACAGGAAGAAAGAATTTATTGGGAAATTTTTTTTTTTTTTTAATTTATTTTGGATTTTTTTTATAACGTTTATTTTTTTTTTTAACTTTTTTTACTTTGTCCCAGGGTGGGACATCACTGTATTTTATAATCGCTGGTTACCTGCACACCAGCGATCGCTCAGGCAGGAGCAGGCTTCAGTGCCTGCCCCCAGCAGCCCCCTCCAGGACCCCGGGCCATCTTGGTCCGGGTCCTGGGAGGGAGGAAGCCCTCAGAACAGCCGATCCCACGCGCTGTCTGGGGCTCGGGGGGCGCAGGGAGCCCCCACCCTGCGCGATCCTCCCCTGCCCCCAGTAACCGCGATCATTTTTGATCCGGTGGTGCTAGGGGTTAATGTCCGGAGCGGTCCGTGCCGCCCGACACCAGTCACGGGTGTCACTGTGATAATCGCTGACACCGGCGGGGGATTAGCTGCGCTCCCCTCAGGCCCAGCGATCGCCTTGACTACTATCCCGTCCATGGGCAAATGGCACGGGTTTTATGGAGGGATAGAGTCTAATGTCAGAGAGGGGTTAATTATTTATCATATCATTAAATTTTTTTTTGCATATTTTTTATTTTTGCAGGAGTGGAGGCCCTTTTGGTTGGCATAGTTTTTGGTGTTGTCCCCCTGTGTTTGCAATTATCGTTGAGCAGCTCGCCTCTTAATCGAGGCGTTGTAAAGGTTGCAAGTCAACCTGTGCTTCACATTTATCTGTGTGACTGGGTCCTATGCAAGCCTTATCAAGTGCATTTTTTTTCTAGCAGTTAACCCCTCCATTTAGGTGTTGGGGTGGCTGTTTTTATCAGTAGTTTGCACCTGGCTGCACTCTGCCTTTATTAGTGGAGGTCTGCTGCATCCTGCTTATGTGCATTTGTCATTAGACAGTGTTGGTGAAAGCCAATTCATGGTATGTTAGCTGTTTTTGATTTTTTATGTTACTTGTATCACAGATTAACCTGTTCATAACCTTTGACGAATCCAGTACGTCATGGTTGGGAAGTATTTCCTGACCTTGACGTACTGGATACGTCCTGACGATTTTGCGTAAACAGGAGCTGTGTGATCGCGATTGCCGCCAGTGACAGCTAATATCACAGCTGACCCCTGGAACTCACTGTCAGGTAGCATAACCTTCTAAATGCTGCAATCAATAACGATTGCAGCATTTAGAAGACAGGTAGAGGAAGGGGGCCCCATCTGCCCTCCAATCGTTGAAGACATCGAGGGATCTTATCGTTGTCATTGTAATTTGACGTCATCATGAATGATATCTGGGTCCCAGCTCTAGCAAGCTTGTTAGACCTGCTGAACAGCTATTTTCCAAAATGTGTTAATTTGTGGGGGTTTCCACTGTTTAGGTCCAAACGCGACGATGACATCAAAGTCTACGTTCCAAAATGTCACTCCTTTCATTTGAGTCCTGCAGTGCACCCAAACAATAGTTTTCCCCCAGATATGTGGTATCTGCATATTCAGGAGAAATTGCACAACAAATTCGGGTTTCTTTTCTACTGTTAAACTTTGTGAAAAAAAAAAAGTTTGGTCTGAAAAACATTTTTGCTGGAAAAATGTGATTTTTTTTTATTTCACAGCTCATACATAAAAACATCTGTGAAGCACTTGGGGGTTCAAGGTGCTCACACACACATCTAGATACATTCGTTTAGGGGACTATTTTCCAAAATGGCGTCACTTGTGGTTTTTTTTCACTGTTTAGACACATCAGGGGCTTTCAAATTCAAATAACGTCCGCTAATATCCCAGCAAATTTTGGATTCAGAAAGTCAAACGTGCTCCCCTCTGAAGCCCTGCCATGCGCTCAAAGAGTAGTTTCCTCCACATAATGGATATCAGCGCACTCAAAGAGAAATTGCAAAAACAAATTTTTATATTGCATTTTCTCCTGTTACCTTTGTGAAAATAAAAGTTTGGGCTAAAGAAAAATTTTTGTGAAAAAAAGTAAAATTTAATTTTTTTCCTTCCACACTTCATTAATTCCTGTGAAGCACCTGAAGGATTAATAAAGTTCTGGAATGTGGTTTGAGGATTTGAGGAGTTTTTAGAATGGTGTCACTTTTGCGTATTTCCTGTCATATGCCCCCTAACTCACTTCAAATGTGATGGGTGCCTAAAAACATGTTTTGTAAATTTTGTTGGAAAAATTAGAAATTGCTGGTCAACTTTGAACCATTCTAACAAAAAAAGTATGTTTCAAAATTTGTGTGATGTAAAGTAGACCTGTGGAAAATGTTATTTATTAACTATTTTGTGTGACATAACTCTGTGGATAAAAGGCACTAAGCATTAAAAGTTTGAAAAATTGCAACATTTAAATTTTTTTTCCAAATTTCCGATATTTTCACAAAAAAAACGCAAGTTTATAGCTAACAAATTTTTACCATTTTCATGAAGTACAAATATGTCACGAGAAAAAAAAATGTCAATGAGATCTGTTGAAGCGTTCCACAGTTATTGCCATATAAAGTGACAGTGGTCAGAATTGTAACATTTTGGCTGGTCATGAAGGTGAAAACAGGCTTGGGGGGTAAAAGGGTTAAATAATAAAATAAGGTTGCCAAATTGAAGAATTGGAAGAGTTAGTAAGTAAATTGTCTCATCATATGTGTTATAAAAGTTCAGTGATTGGCCAAATAATTAAAGATCCGTAGTAGTTATCCCATTGTAATAGCAAGTAGAGTAATTCAATCTTTGTGTATGGGCATTGGCTTTAACCCCTTTCTGACATTACGTACATCCCGTCCATGGTATCTGGGCCCGTATGACCATGGATGGAATAGTATGTCAACATGCGATCGGAGCGCGCTCATTGGGGTGACCGCTCCTGGCACTTAAGTCCCAGTGCAGATTGGAGAATCAGCTGACACCCAGGACTAATGTCAGGAGCGGTCACGCACTTAACCCCCGGAACACTGCAATCAAACATGATCGCAGTGTTCCGGCGGCATAAGGAAGCATCTCGCAGGGAGGGGTCCCTGCGTGCTTCCCTGAGACTCCAGAACAACACGATATGATCGCGTTGTTCCGAGGGCCCCCTCCCTGCAGGATCCAAGATGGCCGCGGGTCCTCCCGGGTCCTGCAGGGAGGTGGTTTTCTCAGTGCCTGCTGAGAGCGGGTGCTGAGAAAGCCTCCTGCAGTGCCTGTCAGATCGCTGATCTGACAGAGTCACTAAGCAAACTGTCAGAGCAGCGATCTGACACTATACAGTGATGTCCCACCCTGGGACAAAGTAAAAAAGTAAAAAAAATAAAAATTAACATGTGTAAAAAAAAAAATCCTAAATAGAGAAAAAAAAATTCCCAAAAATTCATTTCTTTATTGTAAATAAAAAAAAAAAAAAAAACAATAAAAGTACACATATTTAGTATCGCCGCGTCCGTAATGACCCACCCTATAAAACTGTCCCACTAGTTAACCCCTTTAGTGAACCCCTTAAAAAAAAAAAAACAAAGCAAAAAACAATGTTTATCATCATACCGCCAAACAAAAAGTTGAATAACACCCCGATCAAAAGACGGATATAAATAAACATGGTACCGCTGAAATGTAATCTTGTCCCGCAAAAAACGAGCCACCATACAGCATCATCAGCGAAAACATAAAAAAGTTATAGCGCTCAGAATAAAGCAATGCAAAAAATAATTATTTTTTATATAAAATTGTTTTTAATTGTTAAAAGCCCCAAAACATAAAAAAATTATATTAAATGAGATATCGCTGTAATCGTACTAACCCAAAGAATAAAACTAGTTTATCAATTTTACCACATGCGGAAGGTATAAGACCCCCAAAAGAAATTAATGAATGCTGGTTTTTATTCATTCTAACCTCTCAAAAATCGTAATAAAAAGCAATCCAAAAATATCATGTGCCCAAAAATGGTACCAACAAAAATGTCAACTTGTCCCGCAAAAATTAAGACCTTACATGACTCTGTGGGCCAAATATTCAAAAATTATAGCTCTCAAAATGTGGTGATGCAAAAACAATTTTTTGCAATAAAAAGCGTCTTTTAGTGTGTGACAGCTATCAAACATAAAAACCCACTATAAATAGTAAATCAAACCCCCTTTATCACCCCCTTAGTTAGGGAAAAATAATAAAATTAAAAAAATTTATTTATTTCCATTTTCCAATTAGGGTTAGGGTTAGGGTTGGGGCTAAAGTTAGGGTTAGGGTTGGGGCTTAAGTTAGGGTTAGGGTTAAAGTTGGGATTCGGGTTAGGGGTGTGTTGGGGTTAGGTTTGTGGTTAGGGTTATGGTTAGGGTTGGGACTAAGGTTAGGGGTGTGTTGGGGTTAGGGTTGGAGTTAGAATTGGGGGTTTCCACTGTTTAGGCAATCAGGGGCTCTCCAAATGTCGCATGGCGTCTGATCTCAATTCCAGCCAATTCTGCATTGAAAAAGTCAAACAGTGCTCCTTCCCTTTGAGCTTGCCATGCGCCCAAACAGTAGTTTACCCCCACATATGGAGTATCAGCATACTCAGGACAAATTGCACAATATCTCAACTGTTTAGGCACTTCAGGGGCTCTCCAAATGACACATGACGCCCGCAGACCATCCATCAAGTCTGCAATCCAAAATGTTACTACTTCCCTTCGAGCCCCGACGTGTGCCCATACAGTAGTTTTCTCCCAAATGTAGGGTATCAGCGTACTGAAGACAAATTGTACAACAACTTTTGGGGTCCAATTTTCCTGTTACCCATGTGAAAATAAAATAATATGGGCAAAAAAAATCATATTTTGTAAAAAAAAATGATTTTTTTATTTTACGGCTGTACGTTATAAACTTCTGTGAAGCACTTCGGGGTTCAAAGTGCTCACCACACATCTAGATAAGTTCTTGGGGGGGTCTATTTTCCAAAATGGTGTCACTTGTGGGGATTCCACTGTTTAGGCACATCAGGGGCTCTCCAAACATGACATGGGAATTGGGGGGTTTCCACTGTTTAGGCACATCAGGGGCTCTCCAAATGTCGCATGGCGTCTGATCTCAATTCCAGCCAATTCTGCATTGAAAAAGTCAAACAGTGCTCCTTCCCTTTTGAGCTTCTGCCATGCGCCCAAACAGTAGTTTACCCCCACATATGGAGTATCAGCATACTCAGGACAAATTGCACAATATCTCAACTGTTTAGGCACTTCAGGGCTCTCCAAATGACACATGACGCCCGCAGACAATTCCATCAAAGTCTGCAATCCAAAACGTCACTGCTTCCCTTCCGAGCCCCGACGTGTTCCCATACAGTAGTTTTCTCCCACATATGGTGTATCAGCGTACTCAGGACAAATTTGACAACAAATTTTGGGTCCAATTCTCCTGTTACCCTTGGGAAAATAAAAAAAATTGGGGGCTAAAAGATCAGTTTGTGGAAAAAATATAATTTTTTTTATTTTCATGCTCGGGTGTTATAAACTTTAGTGAAACACCTGGGGGTTCAAGCTCTCAACACACATCTAGATAAGTTCCTTGAGGGATCTAGTTTCCAAAATGATGTCATTTGTGGAGTTTTCAACTGTTTAGGCACATCAGGGTCTCTCCAAACAATGACATGACACCCGCAGACCATTCCATCAAAGTCTGCAATCCAAAATGTCGCTACTTCCCTTCCGAGCCCCAACGTGTGCCTACAAATTTTGGGGGGTCCAATATCTCCTATTACCCTGGGAAAATAAAAAATTGGGGACTAAAAGATCATGTTTGTGGAAAAATATGATTCTTTTATTTTCATGCTCGGTATTATAAACTTTAGTTAAGCACCTGGGGGTTCAAATTTCTCACCACCACATCTAATAAGATCCTTGAGGAGTCTAGTTTGTGGGGGTTTCCACTGTTAGGAACATCAGGGGCTCTCCAAACACGACATGGCGTTCAGCCAATTCTGCGTTGAAAATGTCAAACGGCGCTCCTTCTCTTCTGAGCTCTGCCATGCACCCAGTGGTTTACCCCCACATATGGGGTATCAGTGTACTCAGGACAAATTGCAAAATAACTTTTGGGGTCTTGTTACCCTTGGGAAAATAAAAATTGGGTGAAAAGATCATTTTTGTGGAAAAAATATGATTTTTTAATCATATTTCAGCGTACTCAGGACAAATTGGACAACTTTTGGGGTCCAATTTCTCCTGTTACACTTGGGAAAATAAAAAATTGGTAACTAAAAGATCATTTTTGTGGAAAAAATAGGATTTTTTATTTTCATGCCCGGGCATTATAAACTTGTGTGAAAAACTGGGTGGTTCAAAGTGCTCACCACAGATCTAGATAAGTTCCTTAGGGGTCTAGTTTCTAAAATAGGGTCACTTATGGGGGGTTTCCACTGTTTAGGCACATCTGAGGCTCTGCAAACGGAACATGACACCCATCAACGTCTGTATTCCAAAACGTCATTACTTCCTTTCCAAGCCCTGCCGTGCACCCAGTTTTTCCCCTAACATATGGGGTATCAGCGTACTCAGGACAAATTAAACAACAACTTTTGGGGTTCAATTTCCTTGGGAAAATTAAATAATTGGGGACTAAAAAATCATTTTTGTGGAAATTTTTTTTTTCACACCAGGCATTATAAACTTTAGTGAATATTGTACTTCATGTGAGTGGTAAAGTTTTCTTTGATATGACTTGTGTTTATTTATGAAAAAAACAAATATGGCGAAAATTTTGAAAATTTTGCAATTTTCAAACTTTTAAATTTTATGCCCTTAAATCAGAGAGATATGTCACGCAAAATACTTAATAATAACATTTCCCACATGTCTACTTTACATCAGCACAATTTTAGAAACAAAATTTTTTTTTTTTAGGAAGTTATAAGGCTTTAAAGTTGACCAGCGATTTCTCATTTTTACAACAAAATTTTACAAAACCATATTTTTTGGCACCACATCACATTTAAAGTCACTTTGAGGGGTGCGATCACATCAGAGGATAGAGAAATTAAATGGCACATCAGATTTTTTTTTTTTGCGGTCGCCGTTATACGGTTAATAACGGTGATCGCAACCCTGGGGTGGGTCGTAAAAACCAACCCGAATCATTTTCACTGGGGTCTGGCAGCCGAGACCCCGGAGAAAATCCGACTCTGGGGTGTGCTATACACTAT
The DNA here is from genome assembly GCA_033576555.1 of Oophaga sylvatica. Lineage (NCBI taxonomy): Eukaryota > Metazoa > Chordata > Amphibia > Anura > Dendrobatidae > Oophaga > Oophaga sylvatica. Next base: position 8,748 of record JARQOD010009669.1, read on the forward strand.
TTTTCCACAGTGCTGCTCATAAAGGTAAATCCCCATAAAAGAGTTACAATTGCATAAACATTGACGAGCAAAAGGATAAAAATGTTTTGAAATTTGCACCAACTTTGGGAATGTGTATAGGAGACCTGGGATCAGATTTTGCTCAAGACATTCCCAGAAGGATTCAGGCAGTGTTGGAAGCCAAAGGTGGATTTGCAAAATACTAACAAAATAATTAAAAATTTAAATTTCGATTTTTAGGAGCAAAACAGTTACAATGCAGTGACATGACAACAACCTGCATAACTATTCATATGCTAAAGAGTTGCAAGTCACATTTATGTATGAGATAGTCAAGATGATTGTCTATAAAATGATGGTAGTCTCACGTTCGAAGCAGTAATGAATGGTGAGAAATGGAGTCTGAATGTCAAACGTTCAAAACATTGTAACCCTTTTCTTCCTCACTGTATATAGTTCTTATTCTGATTCCATAACTAGGCTACGAGTGTGGGGCTCTTGAGAAAGTGTTTCTATGGATGTCTGTTTGTACCAGTACTCACACAAAGTAATGTTATCGGATAGCTTCAACTCAACAACAGAGGCATGTATGAAGATTTCAGAAGAAGGTTTATGTCATGATCCAGTCTGGGGTTTGTTTGCTGCTATCTTCTCTCTGGACTGGTCATGTGGGGGTTAATCCCTTCTGACTCATCTTGGAGCTGACTGGGCTATTTCAGTCCTCTGCAGCCTGCTGGGCAGCGTCAGCTATAGTTCATGCTTCCAGGCTAGAGCATCTGACCCGTATACCCTTGTGATCCCTTGTGATCCTTCTGCCTCTGACTTCCCGTACTGTGTATGACTCGTCCTGATCTCTGTACCCCATCTCTTGTTTTCCGAGAGAGATGTTTGCACAGCGAGAGGTTCCATTGCTCCCTGCTGTTCCTGTTGTTCTGCCTCCGTCTGAACCTATGGAGGTGGGGGCCGCCAACCTCGAGGAGAAGGAGAGGAGATGGGCGGTGAAGGAAAGCTGTGTTTTTTCTGCGGAGATCCCGGACATTGGAAAAAGGACTGCTCCTCCTGCCCACCGACTAACAAGCGGCTGAGTCTGGGTGATTGTCGTGGAAGTCACTCAGACTTTCAGGTTCCTTTTTCTGCATTCTCTAAAATTTTTCAGGAGGTGGAACTTTGTTGCGGGAGTGGCTCAGTGCCCACTTCTGCCTTTGTGGATTGCGGGTCGTCCCTGAACTTTATTGACTCTGACTTGGTGTCCAAGTGTAGGTTAGGAACAGTTAGACTGGAGACTCCTATTCATGTTGTTGCCATTGACAAAACACCACTGGATAAAAATGTCATCATATTTGTTTCAGGGAGTTTCTCCTTAAAGTGAGTTCCTTGCACCAGGAACGTATTTCATGTTTTGTTATGGATAATCTGCCTGCGGGACTGGTGTTGGGGTTCCCGTGGTTGCAATTACATAATCCTGTGAGTCACATGGGCCACCTCTGTGCGGTTCTTCAGGGGTTAGTGAGAACTCACTTTTTAATAAACTACAGAAGTGTTCATTTTTTGCTCAAGAATTGTCTTTTCTAGGGTCCTTTTTGACTGCTGAGGGTTTCGTATGGACCCTAGGAAGGTACAGGCTATTGTGGATTGGGTCCAACCCAGACATCTCAAGGGTCTTCAGCGTTTTCTGGGTTTCGCTAATTATTATAGAAAATTCATTTAGGGGTTTTCTCAGGTGATCAAACCCCTCACTGATTTAACTCGTAAAGGGGGGCTGATCTCTAAAATTGGTCAGCTCCAGCTGTGGCAGCGTTTTCTTCTTTGAAGAACTGTTTCATGACTGCTCCTGTACTGGTTCAACCTGATTTGTCTAAACCATTTATCGTAGAGGTGGACGCCTTGGAAGTGGGAGTGGGGGCTATGTTGTCCCAGGGGCCCACCACGCTGACTAACTTAAGACCCAGTGCCTTCTTTTTGTGTAAATTTTTCTCCGCTTAGAGGAATTATGATGTGGGTAACTGGGTGCTATTGACCATTAAATTGGCGTTTGAAGAATGGAGGCATTTTTTGGAGGGGGCTGTCCATTGTATCACTGTCATTATGGATCACAAGAACTGTCTTACATCGAGTCCGCAAAATGTTTAACTCCGAGACAGGCAAGGTGGTCACTTTTTTCCCAATTTCAGTTTTCTATTGCTTTCAGACTGGGGTCTAAGGGCCCCGTCACACATAGCGACACACCAGCGATCCCGACAACGATATGCACTTGTCAGGATCGCTGGTGTGTCACTACATGATCGCTGGTGAGCTGCCAATCAGGCAGCTCAGGCAGCGATCAGGACAGCGACATTGCGGGTAATGTCGCTTAGTTACCCGCAGTGTACGTTGGATACCAGCCCGCTGGGGCAGGGAGCTGGTAACCAAGGTACACATCGTGTTTTCAGGCGCTGCACGGCGCCTGGAAACCCGATGAGTACCTTGGTTACCAGCTCCCCTGCAGCAGCGCGCTGGTATCCAACATACACATCGGGTTTCCAGGTGCATTTTGTACCTCTGGCGGGCCTCCCTAATGCTGAGGCTCTATTAAAACTATTCATTGAGCATGTGGTCCAATTGCATAGTGTGCCTGTCATTGTGGTGTCTGATAGAGGGGTGCAATTTGTGGCAAAATTCTGCAGGGCCTTTTGTAAAAGGCTGGGTATCAGTCTGACCATTTCATCTGCCTACCATCCCGAGACCAATGGTCAGACTGAAAGGACCAATCAGTCTTTGGAGCAGATATTGCGGTGTCTTGCCACGTCTAGACAAAAAGATTGCGCTCTGCGGTACCCATGGCGGAATTTCTTTTAATAATCGTGTCTATCAGTCCACTGGTACTTCCCCGTTCTTCTGCAACTATGGGTCTTACCCTCACATTGGTGAGTTTTCCCGGCTAAATTCGGGGTGTCCAGGGGCTGATTCAGCCTTTCTGCGGTTGGGGGAGATCTGAAGGGAGGTTCAGAGAAACATTAGGGAGGCTCAGTGCAAGTATACATTTTTTGCGAATAAACGACGTTCTGTGGGGTCGGCGAACAAGGTGGGGGATAAGGTATGGTTATCCACCAAAAATATTAGATTGAGGATTCTCTCTGCTAACTTGGATCTCAACTTTATTGGCCCTTATAAAATTTTAGAGGTGATTAATCCTGTGGCCTTTCGACTGCGCTTGCCTCCGTTGTTGCGGATCACCAATGTATTCCTTAAGGAGCTTTTGAAGCCGTCGGGGCCTTCCTCAGGTGAGTCTCCCTCACATCCGCCACCTGTTGTGGTGAATGGCCAGACCGAGTATGAGGTCGAACGGGTGGTGGATTCTCGTATGCTCCGCTGTTCACTTCATTACTTGGTCCATTGGGAGACCGTCGTGGGTGCCGTCGCATTTGGTTCGGGCCTTTCACACTCATTGACCAGGGAAGCCTGGGGTCAGGTGGCCCCCCATGATAGGGGGGTACTGTCATGATCCAGTCCGGGGTTTGTTTGCTGCTATCTTCTCTCTGGGGGTTAATCCCCTCTGCCTCGTCTTGGAGCTGGCTGGGCTATTTCAGTCCTCTGCAGCCTGCAGGCCAGCGTCAGCTATAGTTCATGCTTCCAGGCTAGAGCATCTGACCCATATACCCTTGTGATCCTCCTGCCTCTGACTTCCTGTACAGTGTATGACTCGGCCTGATCTCTGTACCCCGTCTCTTGTTTTCCGTTCCTGATACCCTGTTCCCAGACTGGTTTTGTCTCTCTGGCTTGTACCCTGACTACGTCTTAAGTCTCACGTTTTGAATACCATGTTCACGTTAGGCTTACTTCTGGCATATCGCTGACTTCGTGATTTGTTGTGACCTTTGGTACTTCTGCTCCTGACAGTGTATGACTCGGCTTGTTTGACCACTCTTTCGTTAACTGTTAAACCTGTGCTGCTGCTCAGTGTTGCTAAGTGGTGTTTGTACAACCTCTCTTTCCTCACCAGCACCTCCTGGTGGAAGTTGCGCTATACTGCACTGCAGCAGTATTACAGTTTATGTTCAGGCTGAATTCTCATGATTGTGCACAATTATAGAAAGTAAAAAAAAGACTATTCTGATCCAGAGCTATACAGATATGAACTTTTCAACATGGCTGACATGCACTATCTGGGCAAGAATGAAGGAGGGTTACTAACATCAGAGCAGAGGAGCAAGACAGGGAGAGAGACAGGACAAACATGTAAAAGGCAAATCTTATTGCATAGCAGAGTAAGAGAAACAAGACAATACAACACAGTATGATTCCCAAGTCGTGGGACATGACAGTCCTGGAATACAACGAGTGGCAATGGCACAACAGCATAATTGCAGTGAGGCTACCTGCAGTGACTGGGTATAGTCTGCAGGCATTGTTATCATGTTACTCAGCTGTTATTGCAGCTTTTATGTTTGTTTATATCATCAATGTTTCTTTGAAATGCTAATTATTCTTTCAGCTACTGCATTTCAATATGCAAATGAGCCTCCATTCAGAAGCTTGTAAACATTATTAGTCACAAAATTAAATTCACTTTTGCTGCCGTTGTGAAGCTTCTGTGTATTTTATCATAATCGTTTATTTCTGAGACCAGAGAAGAATTCCGGGAAAACGAGAGGAAAAATAATTGGAGAAAGTAAACAGACCTAACCTGGGGGCAAAACAAGGGCATGACTAAAGGAGAAATTGCGGGCACCCCTGGGTCCTGGAGTCCCAAAGGGCAAAAGATTGCTCTGTTGCATATAAGAAGCTTTGTACTAAAATTTACATGATACAGATTTAGCTAAGAGGACTCTTGGTAAGATACTGGGGCGTAATTACAATAGGTGCAGGGTTGCAATTGCACCTGGGCCCTGAAGCCTAAGGGGCCCAAAAAGTCCGTTTGACCTATGTGAAAAAAACAATACTATTAAAGACTTGCAATAATTGATTACCACATTGGAGCTTTTGCATTAGAGCCCATAAGCTTCAAGTTACGCCACTGCCTGGCACCATATGTGTCCATTTAACAGGTGCCACATGCTTTTTTTTATTACTTTTGTATGACTATAAATAGCAGTTATAGCAGATAGATTAATTTTATAATAAACTTGTACTGTTTAATAGAACTTAGAGCATGATAATAACACACAGAGACAGCGCTAGCACCCGCAAACTCAGGCAAGCGCTACCTATGGCACCTGGGGCTCAATCTGCCCAGGTTTCAATTTGCAATATCTGCCATTCATACATGACGAGTGTGTGCACTGTAACTACGGAGCGGGATCAGAATCTGAGCGAGTTCCACACAATGTGGATGCCAGCTTTTCTATACAGCTGATACTTGAGTCTAAATCTCCCCCATATACATTAGACTATTGTCGGCTGAACCTACTGACATTGACGGGTTCAGTTGACGTTCTAACGTGTTTGAGGGCGCCAGTCAACTGATACTTGGATGAGAAGGCGATAAAGCATGTCCGATTTCGGACTATCGTTGGTATTGTTTTCCCATTGATAACCTGCCAGCAGACATATCAGTTGGCGGCTTTCTCATATGGCTTTTATGTATGGAAGAGTTGACTGAAATGGCTGTCAGCTTTATGATCGGCAGAAGCATCGTTCAGCTGACAGGCATCTAATGTGTATGGCCACACTGGTGGTGGACAGTGCTCAGTTGAGAGCTTCATACACTTTCTTTTAGCAATTGGTGGGGTCATAGTGTTAACAGGTACACGGATGCAACAGTGCAGAGAATGAAGAGACTGTGTTACCTAACCAGCAATTATTTATTTAACTAACACAATTATACATGTATTTAGTGCCTATGGCACAATAGCACATGCAGAGAATAGACAGTGGCAATACAGTGAATTATGGCACAATAGGAACACGGTAAAGTGACTAAAACACAATTTTATTTACATAATTTGTCATTCTATAATCTCAGTCATACAACTATTACCGTTAGTAACGTCTCTAATCCTAACTCCTCGACCTAGGATGCGTCACCCTTCCCCAGACAACACATACAGGACTCAAAAAGAGTCTAGGATAATCCCTGTTAGGGCCCCGTCTCACATAGCGAGATCGCTGCTAAAAAGTGATCTCAGCAGCGATCTCGCTATGTCTGACACGTACCAGCGATCAGGCCCCTGCTGTGAATCGCTGGTCGTGTCAGAAATGCCAGGACTTTTTTTTGATCACTGGTCTCCCGCTGGCCAGCATGCATCGCTGCGTGTGACAGGCAGGAGACCAGTGATCTACTGGTAACCGAGGTACACATCGGGTTTCCAGGCGCGGGGCTGTGCCTGGAAACCCGACGTGTACGTTGGATACCAGCGCGCTGCTGCAGGGGAGCAGGAGACCAAGGTACACATCGGGTTTCCAGGCACCCGACGTGTACCTTGGTTACCAGCTCCCTGCATCAGTGCGCTGGTATCCAATGTACACTGCGGGTAACTAGGCGATGTTACCCGCAGTGTCGCTGTACTGATCGCTGCCTGTTTGGCAGCTCAGCAGCGATCATGTAGCGACACACCAGCGATCCTGATCGTTGTCGGGATCGCTGGTGTGTCGCTATGTGAGACGGGGCCCTTAGGCAGCAAGTTTCATGTCGATGAATCACGTGGCACACCCGATATGCTAGCACCCTCCATTTCCTTGAACAAGCCCCAGATTCCTTTCCCCCTCTGTAACTTATGTTTGCCCTGGGGTTGCCCCTCTCAAGCAGCTGGGTCACCTTTCCTGTGTCTGGCCCTGCTCACATGACTCGGATTTCTCAACTTGGGTCTCTTGTTTCCACGTCTGATCTCTCAGGTCTTCACTCAGGTCTAGTTTCTTGGGTCTTGTATTGCCAAGTTTTTAACTCTATGGTTCAGATACGGCTTTAAAGAAGGCGAATACTTGCGATACAACACAATTTTATTTCAAACTACAAAATTAAAGGAATAGTACGATTGCGTACACTTTTGTATATTTTAACATACAAAGGTTAAGGACATATAAAGATTAAATACATATAAAGGTTAACTACATATACTCACATCATCACTAAGAAGCTTTTAAACATCATCCATCTGGAATATCAGAGAATCAACACCAAGACAGAGAACCCCTGGAAAATTCACAACACTGCATGGACGTCCCCACTTATGCAGGTATCACAACACTGTACACGTACAAGTACAGGTACCCAATTTTCTGCTTCTGTTTCAGTCATGTTTCTCTGGCCTTATATAGTGATTTACACTGTGCAACTCTGGTTTAAGGGCCCCGTCTCACATAGCGAGAACGCTAGCGAGATCGCTGCTGAGTCACAAGTTTTGTGACGCAACAGTGATCTCAGCAGCGATCTCGCTATGTCTGACACGTACCAGCGATCAGGCCCCAGCTGTGAATCGCTGGTCGTGTCAGAAATGCCTGGACTTTTTTTTGATTGTTGGTCTTCCGCTGGCCAGCAGGCATCGTTGCGTGTGGCTGGCAGGAGAACAGCGATCAGCTGGTAACCAAGGTACACATCGGTTTCCAGGCGCGGGGCTGTGCCTGGAAACCCGATGTGTACGTTTTATACCAGCGCGCTGCTGCAGGGGAGCTGGTAACCAAGGTACACATCGGGTTTTGAGGCACTGCGCAGCGCCTGAAAACCCGATGTGTACCTTGGTTACCAGCTCCCTGCATCAGCGGGCTGGTATCCAACGTACACTGCGGGTTACTAAGCGACGTTACCCGCAGTGTCGCTGTCCTGATCGTTGCCTGAGTTGCCTGTTTGGCAGCTCAGCAGCGATCACGTAGCGACACACCAGCGATCCTGACAAGTTCATATCGTTGTCGGGATCGCTGGTGCGTCGCTATGTGAGACGGGGCCCTAAGCCTCGCCCTCTAGTGGCAAGCTTTGAGGATAAGATGAATCAGATATACCAGGCAAACATCAGACAATGGGCAATAATCCCCAAAATATAAAAGCTCTAAAGGATTACATGAGTCTACAACAGACAGAGGTTAAATAAACCTGCATGTTTTACAATAACAAAAAACCCATAGAGAAACATAGAACTATTTGTGAGATAAAATCTTTCAGACAATAAGTAAACAGTAGAGATGAGAGACTTTGCCTCCGGGAGGGTCGAGTCGGGTTTCGAACCACCCGACTTTCCCAAAAGTCGAGTCGAACGAAAACCGCCGACTATCGGAAAAGTCGAAGGTCCGACTGAAACTAGAACCGACCCCAATGCAAGTCAATGGGGAGTAAAAGTCAGCATTGAGTGGAGGACAGTAAACACACCTACAGTGCCCATTTCAATGCCAACGACATCAATTCTTATTACTTAAGCTTGTCAACTTTAATTTACTTTATAATAATAGTAACGTATTGAAAACTGGGGGTTATTTGGCTAAAGTTGTGGGGGGGGCAGGGCTGGCTCCAGGTTTTCATGGGCCCCGGGCGAAAGAGTCTCAGTGGCCCCTTTAACACATACCACAATTCATGATGCTCCGATACGGCAGAGAAATATAGGTATAGTACAATGCCAAACACTTCACTTCTTACAGTACATGAGTGATATCTATTGTAAATTCTACAATAGCTCAAAAACCGACAGTATAGTCCTCCATACAGTATTATGGGCACCACATAGTGCGCCATACAGAATGAGCCCCATATATTGCTCCATACATAATTGGTCTCATATAATGTTCCATACAGTATATGATGAGCTCCACATAATGCTCCAGTATATGATGGTCCCCATATAATGTGCCATACAGTATAGGACAGTCCCCATAGAGTATAATGAGCCCCACATATTGCTCCATACAGTATAATGAGTTGCATATAAAGCTCCATACAGTACAGTATATGATGGGCCCCATATATTGCTCCATACAGAATGGGCTCCATATAATGCTCCATACAGAATAGGCCCCATATGTGCTCCATATGATGCTCCATATGTAAAGGTCCCTATATGATGCCCCATAAATAATGAACCCCATATGATGCTCTAGTATATGATGGGCCCCATATATGATGCTCCAGTGTATGATGAGCCCCATATAATGCTCCAAATATAATGGTCCCCATATATAATGCTCCATATATAATGGGCTCCATGTGATGCTCCATATATAATGTGCCCCATATGATGCGCCATATATAATGGGTCCCATATGATGCTCCAGTATATGATGGGCTCCATGGATGAAGCTCCAGTGTATGATGGGCCTATATAATGCTTCATATATAATGGGCCCCATATGATGCTCCTGTATATGATGGGCCCCATGGATGATGCTCCAGTGTATGATGGAACTATATAATGCTCCATATATAATGGGCCCCATATGATGCTCCAGTGTATAATGGGCCCCATATATGATGCTCCAGTGTATGATGGGCCCCATTTATAATGCTCCAGTGTATGATGTGCCCCATATATAATGCTCCAGTGTATAATGGACCCCTATGATGCACAAGTGTATGATGGGCCCCATATATAATTATCCAGTGTATAATGCTCCCCATATATTGCTCCAAACATTAAAAAAATGAAATACCTCTCCTGGCTGGGCACTGCTCTACTCTGGACTCATCAGTGTCGCCATCTTCCAGCTCTCTACTGTTATGTTTCGGTAGCTGAGGAGTACAGGTAAAAAGGCAATACACCAGAGCAGTTGGAAACTATGAGATTGCAGTACCCTGACTAACCACCACAACTAGAGGCAGCCGTGGAGCGTTCCTACGTTGGTCCTAGACGCCTCGTCACAGCCTGAAAACTAACTACACCTAAAGATAGAAAGAGGAAAGCTATCTGCCCCGGAGCAGATCCCCAAAAAACATAGAAAGCCCCCAAACATGTAATGGCGGTTAGACAAGAAGAAATACTGACACAGACAGAAAATAGTATGAGCAAACGTTGGGGCCCAAACTTACTAAATAGAAAAGGATAGGAAGGGCACTTACTGCAATCCAAAAAACCCTGAAAAGCACCAACTCTACTAATTTCAAAAACACCTGAGATCACACGACCTCTACCACCTAAATTAGTTCTCTGGTGTAACCAAAATCAAAACAGCAGCCACTGAAAAAACTGGAAAAAGCAAAAGTACAAACATCATTGGCTGAACTGAACTGAGAGGGCAAAAGCCCCAGAGGGGACCCTGAAGGCCCCCACAGAAGTGCAGGACAAAATGGAAAAAATCAAGAACAAAAACAAAAAGAAGAAAATGTCTTATCTGTAAGCAGGAGACTCAGACACGACACAGCAGGCTACCAAAGAAAAAAGGAATCAAGGATTGAGACCAGAACAATTGATCACCGGCAACCCTGATGGGAAGGCGACTCCCTTATATAAGACCAGTCAGTAACACCTGATTCCCAATCCTCACAATCTTCACTGGACAGTCCAGTACCGTTTGTAAACACCAGAGGGAGCTTCTGCTCAGAACTCATTTCCAGCCTACTCACAACACTCTACACTGTGACTGTTCAGGCAGAGGGCGCACAGACGTGACGTCATCGCGCTCTCTGACCTGAATGTCACTGTCAGGAAACGCGGAAGATGTCACAGCGGTGGAGCAGGGAGAGGTAAGTATTGCAAGTGCTGGGGCCCCTGAGCAAGCAGAGGGGCCCGCTTGTGGGCGCCGGCACTGGTACAGGACCCTTCATAGTAATGTCAGTGCTCTGACGGCGAGTGGGCCCCCCCCCTGTTCACAGGGCCCGGCACTTGCCCGGGTGCGCCAGTGCTAACGCCGGCCCTTGGGGGGGTGACAGACCAGTTAGGGAGGTGGAAAAACTCGCATATGTTGAGGTGTAGGCTGGACGTTCAGCAGCGCAAATGGAAGAATTGGAGAAGTCGGAGGAAGAGGAGGACAAAGCGAGCCATTTTGCTGGCAACCTATGTGTCATCAGGGAAGGCGGTACAAAATCCTTTGAAACCCAGGCATGGTTCATTTTAATGAAATTGAGATCACCTACATTTTGGGTCGACAGCCGGGTCCTTCTTTCTGTCAGGATTGATCCAGCATCACTGTGAAGACTCTTTCTGATAACACACTACCAGCATAGCAAGCAAGCTCCTGTAAGGCATATTGTGCCAATTCAGGCCAGGTGTCCAGTTTACAGGCCCAGTAGTCAAAGGGGAATGAACTGTGAGGGAGAACATTGATAGGGGAGGAGAGGTATTTTTGAACCATAGTTGACAACTGCTGTCTCCTGTCTGTTGCAATCGATTCAGTTATTACCAGTCGTGTGAGCGTTACTCGAGAAATCAGTCCACAACATGGTCATGAAACCCCTGTCTCCAACGCCACTTCGGCTGTGTGCACCACGAACACCTCTTCCATTTGGCCCAGTATGGCTCGTGGACGTGGTAGAACCTGCACTGCTGCTGTGTGCTGGAATGCCTCTAACAAACGGTGTTTACCAGAGTTGCTTGTTTGTTCGCCATATCAGCTCTAGGTTCTCCTGTGTCATGTTGTTCTGTAACTTGCCTTTATGGCGTGGATCGAGGATGCTGGCCAACCAGTAGTCGTTATCCTTCATAATTTTGGCAATGCGGGGTCCCTTCTTAGGATCCGCAAGACATAATCACACATGTGGGCCAATGTTCCAGGTGTCAATGATGCACTGCCAGTGTTGGGTGGAGGAGCACTTTCTGCCAAAACCACATCCCTCCAGTCACGCACAAACCCTGTACCTGACCCTGGCAAGCCAACATTTTCTCTTGCCCCCTGAGAAGCATCCTCCTCCCCAAAAAATCATCCCCCTCATCCTCCTCATCCTCAACCTCATCCAGGGCAGTTCCCTGAGCAGACAATGCCTAAATGTCATCAAGGCTTCCCTCCTCCTCCTCCACTGCAGATGCCTGATCCTTAATGTGCGTCAAAGATTGCATGAGCAGACGCATAAGTGGGATGCTCATGCTTATGATGGCGTCGTCTGCGCTTACCAGTCGTGTGCATTCTCAAAACCTGAAGGACTTTGCAGAGGTTTCTCACATTTGACCACTGCACAACCCGACAACTCGATGTCTGCCCTCAAACTGCCTGCCCGTATCCTCCCACAAATGCATTACAGCCCGCCTCTGTTTGCACAGCCTTCATCTATGTGCATGGTGGAGTTCCACCTTGTTGCAACGTCTATATTAGGCAGTGCTTGGGAGGAGGAAGCGATCGCTGCGCCTCTGCATACGACTGGAGTCTACGGGCGAGCGACGGATGTGGAGCACAGTCCTTCGCCCTTATGGAGCAGGGTGGTAAAACTCTGGATAATATTTATGTTTTGCCAGGGCTTTTGCCTGAGTTTTGCCAGGGCTATGGCCGCCACAAAAATTACGGCCGTTATCACTGACTACCTTGCCTGCTCAAGATGTAGACTGCCCAGCCATGACTCAGTTTTCCGCTGGAAGTAAGTCGGGGCATAACCTCCGCGGTGTGCCTGTTGTTGCCCAAAGACATCATCTTTAAAACAGCCTGTGACGCTTACCATAGCTGTTCAATATTGGGACACCTCGTGTGCAACACTGGCAGCTGCGGATGGGGTACCTGTGTGTCTGCGCTCTGTTGACGAGCTTTCGCTTCGGGAGGAGGAGGAGGGTCGAACGCCTACAGCCAACTGTTGCCTATACCGTGGGCTAGACAGCACTGTCCCACCGCCGCTGTCCCCTGTGGACCCTGCATCCACCTATTAACCCAGTGCGCAGTGATGGACTCGTAATGGCCCTGGCCTGCTACTGGGCCCATGCATCTGTTGTGAGGTGCACCTTTCCACTCACTGATGTTTGAGTGCATGGACAATGCGTCTTTCACATGCAGGTGGAGAGAAGGGATGGCTTTCTAGAAAAGAAGTGCCAACTGGTAGGTCATAGCGTGGGACAGCGGTAGGCCAGAGCTTTCAACCAAACGAGGGCATCATCTCTAATGAGATCAGTTTGCAATGTAGGCGTTCAAAGCCAGTGTACGCGGATGAGAGGATGATTACTTTCTTGTCCTACTCAGAGTGTCTGCTAGGGTGAGCTGGACTTGAGAGCTGCATATGGGGGAACTAGCGGTGGACATGGCGGACTGAGAGGGGGTTGGTGATGGTCATGGTGGTGGTGGTGTGATGGCCTGATTCAGTCTTTCGTTGGAAAAACATTGTGATTCCCTGACTGCTTTGGTTTTGCGACGACACCTCAAACATTTCTTGCTGGTGGTGGCTAACCGGTGGGCTTACAGTAGGGGAAGCGATGTTAGCGTTGCTGCTACCTTCACTCGGAGCGGTGCACATTGGCTACCTGAGGTTTTGTAGTCCATCCACTTGCAAGGCATCGATACGATACGATACGAACACTTATGACCCGAAGGGAAATTCATATTACAGCAGCAATACAAACAGCAGTACATAAAATATTAGACCAAACTTGCAAGGTATACCAACATTACATAAAAATAAATAATAAAATGTGGTTAGGTGTTTAAAAATGTTAATTGACATAACACCAGCCCAGTCATTATTTTCACCCTAGGAAATTATTATCACCCCCCAAGCAGTAATACAAACGATTTCCGAATTTCCCCCTCTTTATCTTATGATTAGACGGCTGCTGAATTGCTCTCGCTTCAAAACAGTCACATAGGGGGGTGGTTTATTGTTCATTTAGCCCTACACTTCTGAATCTTATCCTCCAATACCTCCTTAAAAATAAGATGGAGGCCAAACGCCTTGACTTCTTATAAATTTGTGATTATTAGCGTCAGTACCGCACACTACGCCCCAGCAAATGATAGCAAAAAAAGATGGCGTTGCTCAACGGACTGGTAGAACACTCCAGCATTTACTGCACACATGAACGACCAGCTCCACAAAAGTACAGTCTCCATTCCCTTCTTGTAAACCTTTTCTGATACACCTCCAATCGAGTTTACGTCAAGGTGAACCCCCAAATATTTGTAGTCCAACCATCCCACTCCTGGCCAGCAAGGTGATCGGTAAGTAATCCTCCTTTTTTCCTTCTATAACTCACCACCATCTCCTTGGTTTTCTTTACTTTAGTTTAGACATTAGTCGACACCAATCCACAAAGTCAGAAACCACCCTTCTAATTCCCCTTCCCCTGGCCCCCCCAATGGGGGGGGGGCCCCCCAACAATCACGGAGTCATCTGAGAATTTTTGGAGGTGACAAAAATCAGATTATACTGAAAGTCGCGTTACAAAGAAGAGGAAGGGTGACAGCACTGTACCCGAGGGCTCCAACACTGCTCCGTACACTGCCAGTACCCCTCCCCCACCTTACAAACTGCGGCCTGTCTGTCAGGTAGTCACTTATCCAGTTCACCTCCCTATCACCGCCTATCAGTCAACTTATTACGTGTAAGAGGCCCGTAGGGTTTGAAAGCAAAAGGAAGTCAAAGAACAGGCGCGCACTGCAGTTCCATCATTGTCCAAGAACGGCATTGAAGTAGAAAGAGACCTACGCACATCCCCCCCCAATCTCTGCTGGTACCAAAATCAGGGGTCATGGGCCCCCCCTCGGGCAAAAGGCAAGTATATTTCTCCAAGACTTCAAGCATGCGAGTTAAGGCCACTGGAGATAGTCTTGTAGGGAATTGGAAAAGGGCTTAGAACCGGCACCAGGCAGGTGGTCTGCCACAGTGGTGGGGTTAAATTTAAGCATGCAACTGGTATTCAAATTTCGGAATTTTTTCTTCGGCTAAAGGTCCTTTTCCCCACTCTTACGATAACCTTGCCTCTCAATAGGATTTTGGTCAAAAAAGGCCACCTGCGCTTGCTAATTTGCCTCTGGCAAGCGTTGCAACTCTTTTTTTTTTTTAACAATTTTTGGACTGCTTGGGCCGCCAGAAACCGCAGCGCGATGCGATGCCTGCGCGGATCCTCCTCCTCTCCGGCTATGCCAGCGGCACCTTCTTTCCCAATGGATGCCATACGGGCAAAACGGGTCTCCATACCTCCATTCAATTCATTTGCACTTCCCTGTTCACCGTGTAAGGTGTAGGTATGCGGGAAGGGGGACCGAATTTCATCAGGTCAAATCTGCTCAGTAAAAAAAACTGGAGGGCAATGCAGTGCCTGGTGAATTACCAGCAAATCAAAGCGTGGCTGTGCTCAGGCACTCCATGCATATTCATTTGGGGTGGGGAATTCAGGATTTCACTTGAAACCCAACAAGTATGTGAAAAGACTCCAGGGGAGTAATCGAAGTGTGGCCTCCGCATCCTTCCTTTTGTTGGGGGTGAAAGACACAAGGAAGTGTCGTTCCGACCAGGAGCCTGCACTGACTACTCAGGCTTGAGTTTTTGAAACTTTAGAAGAGGAGGGATAGACTGGAGGCTGTTTCGGAATGTAAGTCAAAATGTTCTGATGCTCCGGCTTTAAAAGGTTTTTTCCTATCCAGAAAAGAGAGCTTTTAGGCTTCTGGTAGACGATGAGCAGGTCAACACCTCTGCCATAGGTGTTTTTGGGCTTTTGCACTACCAGCAGATGCACCACCCCTCCCACAAACCAGCTGGGCCCCCCCCCCCCGCCAACTTGCTGCCTCTTCCACCATACTTCCGAGTTTGGAAAAATAAACCAAAAAAACCACAATATATGGTACTGTATCAGAGCGACAGCTGTATAAAATGTAGGGAAAAATTTAAATCTCTTATATTTCCGGAGTCCCCACACAGACGCTCACTCAAAGGATTAACCAGAATACAAAAAGCAAAAAAACGGACGTACAAAGCATACAGCTGTAACAGTGTAGGGGAAAATTTAAATTCTCCTTTATTTCCGGATCACCACAATAGTCCCTGTATTTGTCCGGGGGAAACCCCGGGGGTACACTGTAGTGTGTGGGAGCGTACAGCTTTTACGGTTGGAAAAAAATAACGCTCGGTAACTGTCAGAAATAAAAGAATAAAAAGTATTGGGGGCGGTTAAAAAGCAGTTGACAGCATGTACACACACAATACTGCTATCAGGCCCGCCTAAAAACAGCGCGCTGTACAAAAAAATCCTCCCCTGCCACTGCACACAACGTACAGAACAATTGCACACACAAGAACATAAGAATTTCCCTTTTTCCCGAACTCTCCCCTATGATAAACAGGGTCAAAACCTCTCTCTACTGTTAAGTTCGCAAATAAAGGCAGTTCGGCGGTTAGGGCTTTTAAGACACATGACGCCCCCCCAAAGCAAGCCAATACTGCCAATCCCTTCTCTAAATGTGGTGGCGTGCCCATTCCTCTCATTGCCCACAGTGAAACGTCCTTGCTTATTGGTGAAAAAAAAGGCGCCTGCAAGCATTAGGGGGAAAACCGACTTTGGGCACTCGTTTTGCCGAACGCATGGCCGACTTCATCTATTTCGGGTTTCGTCGGCGAAACCTACTTTGGCGAAAGTTGGACTTTGAATCTGAAGATTGTTTCGTCAACTCTAATAAACAGTCTCAAGATTGTGTCACTATTAAATTGTCTGTTGTAAATGTAGACCACAATGCTGCTCTGTCATTGTCTTAATCATTTTGTATATTTCAATATTGACTCAAAATATCGATTTTTTTAATTCACATACAGGTCTTCACTCTGCTGCTCTCTCGGGTCTTCACTAGGGTCGGTCCTTGGGTCTTCATGGGCCTGGTCCTTGAAATGGTTTTGTATAAAGCCAACTCTGCTCTCACATGCTATTGCTACGGGTCCGGCGCTGGAAACCCCCCCCCCCCCCCCCCCCCCTTTCCAGCCTTTCATGCTTTTTATAATATAACTGGTCATTTTACCTGACCTGGTGTCTCCTCCAATCTCTTCTCCAGAGTACTTGTATACCTCTTCAGTTCCCACAAATGTATTATCTCTGCTTTCTCCTATCCTTTTGATCCTGTGGTGTGTGTTCACTTAAGACATGGGTTTAGGGCATAACTGTGTATGTCTCCTCACCTTCATCCCTTTACAATAGCAATGTTTGCCTTAAGGAAAAAACAAAAACTGACCTCACCACTTGTCAGAAAAAATAAGGTAATTGGGTAGGAAGCAATTTCCCAAAAAGCCTAAATTTTTAAAAGACATAAAACGTTACCATTCAACCTTGTGGTTTCCCAAATAATCCATTTATCAACATTTTTTAACTGCCGGGAGGGGCGGGTTTCTATGGAACAAGGTAACGACCTAGGTAACTCTGTCGTTTTTTCTTATTATTACCTTTTGTCGTTTTGAAAAATAGGGGATTCTATTTTGAAAAATCTAAGGAGATCCATTACAAATGGTATTAATGGTGACTTCTCCACACGGAAAATAAGCGAGCTCCACTCCACCCAAATATTGGTTCAAATAAAGCAACGGATAAATAATTTTAAGGTGCTTTGAGCCCTGGAAATAAGGAAAAATTTAGAAACTAACATTTTGTGACAATATTCTCCAACAACACAAAAAAAATTTCGTTACAAAGAAAAAACTGTCGACATCCTCCTTTATTATTGGGTTATCTCATCATTGGGATGAAAGTAGGCATCCTGTTTCTTGCCCTGCAGTGCAGGAAGAGAACATGGTAAAGCCGCCTCGAAGCAGAAAATGATTGTAGTCTGTAGCACACAAGGCACTAGTAGGCAAAGGAACTATACACACAAAAAGCCCTTAAAAACCTTTTAAAAAGAAACCGTTAACCAGGACAAAAGTAGTTAATTCCCACTCTCCCCAAGTAATTTTTTTTTTTTTTTTTTGTAAATCCCCTATATTGTCCTAAGAATGGGCCTTAATTTAGTGCACTTTATGGTCTTTAAAAAGCAAAAAAAAAAAGCAAACCCGGGGGAAAAAAGTTATATAAAACACTGGTATACAGTATTTTGGTGCCCAAACAATGTCCTGAAGGTTTTATATTAAAGGGTTGTCCACTTTTTGCATTATGCCCTATTTCGGATAGGGTACAATGTTGATGTCCGGGGCAAGCACTGGCACCGTTGTGATCACGTTATTGGTGCCGGTGGCGCCGGCAGAATGCTTCTGCAGAGCTTGGCCCTCTTGAGTGGCCGCCAAGAAATACACTTTGCATCCTATTCATTCAATGGGAATGGCAAACAACTCCAGCCACACAAAATTTGGCTAAGCCCGAAGAAGTCTATAATTTCAGGCCGGCAGCCCCCCACCGTGGCACCGAATTCAGCTGTCGCGGGGGTGACGGAGTGCCATACCCCACTGATCAGACTTGTTTCCCTATCCAAAAAAAATCATCAAGTAAAAGTATTGGACAACTTCTTTAAAGTTTAAGAGGGTTTTCCAGATTGCCTACTTTTCTGAAAATTTAATGGTAGTTAACCCCTTCAAACCCAGCCCCTTTTTTTACCTAATGACCTGGCCATTTTTTGCAATTCTGACCGTGCCCTTTAGAGGTAATAATCAGGAACGTTCAACACTAGCATTGAAATTTTTTTCGGACATATTGGGCTCATGTTGTGGAAATTTAGGTTTTGATAATTTTTGCTTTATTTTAAAAAAATGGAACTTGGCCAAAATTTTGAAAATTTCGCAATTTTCAAATTTTGAAATTTTTTTCTGTTTAAACCAAGAGTTATTGACAAAATAGTTAAAAATAACTTTCCCACATGTTTACTTTAATAGCACAATTTTGGGAACAACTTTTTTTTTTTTTAGGAAGTTTTTAAGGGGTTAAAATTACCAGCGATTTCTCTTTTTACAGCAAAATTTACAAAACCTTTTTTTTAGGGACCAAACCTCACATTTGGAAGTCACTTTTTGAGGGGTCTTAGGCAGAAAAACCCAAATGACACCATTAAAAAAAATAACCCCAAGCTACTCAAAACTACTTCAAGAAGTTTTTTTAACCCCTTAGGTGCTTCACAGGAACTAAAGCAACGTGGAAGGAAAAAGGACTTTTTAAATTTTCCAACAAAATTTTTTTAGATCAATTTTTTTTTTTTTTCATGGGCAACAGGAAAAAAGGCCAAAAAAATTTTTTGGGGAAAATTTCCCCGAGAAAAAAAACCCCCAATGTGGAAAAACCCCTTTTTTGGGGCACGCGGGGGTCAGAAGGGAAGGGCGCCATTTGACTTTTTAATGGAAAAAATGCGGGAAATATTTAGCGTTGCCATGTCGCTTTTTGGGGTCCCCTGTGTGCCAAACATTGGGCCCCCAAATGACCCCTTTTGGGGGAAATAGACCCCCAAAAAATTTTTAAAAGCAGAGGAGCACTTTAAACCCCCCCTTTTTTTCCCAAATGCCCTTAAAAAAAAAGTACTTTTTTTCCAAAAATTTTCTTTTAGCCCATTTTTTTTTATTTTCAATGGGCAACAGGAAAAAAATTATCCTAAAATTTTTTGGCAATTTTCCCCCGAGTACACAGATACCTCATATGTGGTCAAAAAAACCCCTGTTTGGGCCACGGCAGGGCTCAGAAGGGAAGGGCCCCCTTTGTTTTTTTAATGGAAAAATTCAAAATTTAGCGGTTGCCATGTGCATTGGAGAGCCCCCGTGTGCCAAACATTGGAGCCCCCCCAAGTACCCCTTTTAAAAAATAACCCCCAAGGACTTTCAATGCAATTTTAGCACTTTAAACCCCCCGGTGCTTACAAATTGATCCGTAAAAAAAAAAGTATTTTTTTTTTTAAAAAATTTTTTTTTAGCCTCAGTTTTTTCATTTTCACAGGGAAAAAGGGGTAAAAAGGATCCTAAAATTTTTGGGCCAATTTTCCTGATCCCCCATACCTCAAAAGTGGCAAAAACCCACTGTTTGGGCGCACGCGGGCTCAAAAGGGGGAAGGAGCCCATTTGACTTTTTAATGGAAAATATGCGGGGAATTTTTGGGTTCCCCAAGCCCCCTTTGGGATCCCGGCCCCCAAACATTGGACCCCCCCAAAATGACCCCTTTTTGGAAATAACCCCCCAAGAATTATCTGATGCGGTGAGCACTTTAAACCCCCCGGGGCTTAAAATTTTTGGGGGCCCCTCGGAAAGTATCTAATGTGTGTACCAAAAAGGCTTCACTTTTTTTTTAGAACTGGCCCCCATTGCCTCCCCCGAGGGGGGGGAATTTGCTCAATGTTTTGGGAAACCCTTTAACGGGACACATTATGACCCCATTAACAAAAAGGGGAAGGGGAAGGAAAAGGAGGTCTTCCCGACTGAGATTTTTCTCGATTTTCGGTCCCGTATGGCTTGAGGTCTCCCCAAATATCTAGGCCAAGGGCATTTTTAACATATACAAAATAGAAAATGCATGTATGTTCGGCACACGTTGGGGTGAAGGAATAGTGACTTTTGAAAAACCACTTGATGGAATGGCGCGGGCGCATGTACGTTGCAGGTCCCTGATGTGCCTAAACAGTAAAAACTCCCCCCAAAAGGGCCCCCTTTGGAAAACTAACCCCGCAAAAGGAATTATTAGATGTTGGGACACTTTGACCCCCAAAATTTTTCACAGAAGTTTATAACCAGAGCCGTGAAAATAAAAAATCTTTTTTTTTTTCCCAAAAATAATTTTTTAGTCCCCTTTTTTTTCCCAACAGTAACAGGGGGAAAAAAAAACCCCAAATTTTTGTGCAAAATTTTTCCCAGCCTGATACCCCAAGTGGGGGGAAACCACTGTTTTGGACACTCGGGGGTTGGAATAAAGGGAGCATGTTTGACTTTTTTAACGCAAAATTTTCAGGGGAACAATGTGGGGCCCCGTCGCGTATGGAGACCCCTGGTACCTAAAAGTGGAAACCCCCAATTTTAAAAAAACCCACCCCAAAACCCCCCCAACCCCCCAAACCCAAAACCCCACACACCCCAACCCAATACAAACCATAAAAAACCTAACCCCCCCCACCCCAACCCTAATCCCAACTCTAACCAAAACCAAAACCCCCCAAACCTAACCCCCAAATTCCCCAACCCTAAACCCCCAAATTTAACCCCCTTCCCAGTTCTAACCTTTCCCCCATTCAACCCTGGCTGGGTTCAAATGCGTTTTACCAGCCCGTTAAACCTAGCTGACGGGTGGTAACGTATAGATACGCGATGCATTAGATCCCCCCAGGGCAAGGAATCACGATGATTCATCTGTACAGCGTGATGGAGCCCGACCCCCCAGCCTGGTCCAAGGCCCGTCACTGAAGACGACACGTCGCGAACGCATGCCGTTATGGGGGTGGTTGGATGCGCACACAATGGGGTGAAAGGCGCATTAAAAGGGCTGCGTTTACCGCGGTTTAAACCATCCATCTAACACGCCAAAAGCAATAGAACCCCCCCCGACCCAAGGCCCGGCACACTTGCGATTCATTTTGGTTTTTCTAAAACCGCAGGAAAACGAACCCCCTTTTTACCTCGTATTTAGGCGGATTTCTGCGGTTTTTTTGCGGTTTTCGCCTATAAAAAAAAAGGTGAAAATCGGCGGAATCCGCACAAAAAATTGCATTGCGGATTTAAAAAAACCCAGAAAAACTGCGTGAAAATCTGCACATGTTCACAGCGTTTTTTTTTTAATTTATTTGCATTGTACGTACATGGTTTTTGGATCTCTGTGGTCCCAGCGCCAAATCCGCTGCGGATCCACAGGAAATCAGCTGCGGATCACAGCGGAATCAGCTGCGGATCGGCGAAAAACCCTGCGGATCACAGCGAAAAAAGCTCAGACAGCAGCGAAATCGCTGCGGTCAGCAGCGAAACCGTGGGGGCAGCAGCAAAATCAGCAGCGAATAGCAGCGAAATCGCACGGATCACAGCGAAATCAGTGCGGATCAGCAGCGAAA
>JARQOD010009670.1:0-30456 GCA_033576555.1 Oophaga sylvatica
GGCGCGGGGGGTTTTTTGAATTTTCCCGCCGTGCGTCACTGCTAAAGACAGCGCGGCGGGGTTTTTTGAAATTTTCGCCACGCATCGCGGCTGTGGGGCGGGATTTTTTGGGATCTCCGCTCGCGTCCCTGCTGGGGGACGATGCAGCGGGAGACTTCACGCGGGTACCTGCGACGGTGCGGTCGGGTCTGCGGGATCCCCCGTGGGAGCACTGATCCTGTCGGCGTTGGAAAAGGGGGCGGAGTCTCTGCCGCCGAAACCGGAAGTGGGACACCGGCTGGAGTTTTTGAAATTTTTGGTGGCTGCATCATACATCGGGTGGTGCCTGCTGTGGGACGGCAGGGAGATGCAGGGGTCGCTGTGAGGCGGGAAGTAGGAGGGGGTGGACCCTGGCCGCACCTGCTGACCCGGATATCCGGGGAGGATATAATGAGCCTATGAAGGAGGTAAAGCGCTTCTGCCCCATTTTCTGATGATGGACACTGCAGAAGCTCCCTCGGTGCAGCAGGAGAGCCAGCAGCAGCAGCAGCAGACAGAGCGCTCCTCTTCAATGGCCAGGGCGCCAGCCGCAGGAGTTCCTCAGCTGTGAAAAAGACCCCTCCCCGTGATCCGGTACCTACTGCTGTATGGACTGGGTAAGAGATCGTCAGACTTAGAATACCCAGTAATGCAGTTTTCCCCCATTCTGTGTTCCGTTACTAGGGGAAGAAGTGTTCGGTGAAAAGCAAGCACAGGGAATATGCCTTTTGTGCTTGCCCTAAAAGGTTATGCCAGCCGTGTATACGACAGACGGTAGGGCATTAAAGGGGAAGGGCAGGGGCCTCGGATGAGATAGTAACCCCCCCCCTGCCCCTTCCCTTTTTAGATAGCGGAGGAGACTCCGGATTTCACCGAAAGCCTGAAGGAGATAATAAGGGCGGAGATGAAGGAGTCCTCAAGACACGGGAATCTTCCAGACGTAGGATTGTACCAGTGTTATCTGATTCAGATTCCCCGCCGCCCACGACAAGGGTGAAGGTTTTTCAGGACCCTCTTCGCCTTCCTCTTCGGCTTATTCCTCTTCTTCTACAGAAGACGCTACTCGATTTTGTTTTCCCTTGGACCAGATGGACAAACTTGTCAAATCAGTTAGGTCCACCATGGGGGTAGAGGAGGCGAGACCAGAACTCTCAGTACAGGATCTGATGTTCGGGGGTCTAGATCCAAAAAAAACGCAGATCCTTTCCACTAAACAGTAGCATCCAAGGCCTAATAGACAGAGAGTGGAAGAAGCCAGAAAAAAGAGGCTCCTTACCCCAAGCATTTTAACGGAGATATCCTTGAAGATCCCTTGACAGGTAGATGGGATAAGGCCCCGGAGCTGAACGCAGCAGTAGTGAAGGCTTCCAAAAAATTCTCCATCCCATTCGATGATATGGGGTCTTTGAAAGATCCACTAGACAAGAAGGCAGATTCCTTCTTGAAAGGGACATGGGAGATGTCGGCAGGTGCCCTGAGGCCAGAGGTTGCAGCCACTTGTACAGCCAGATCAATGATGGTCTGGCTGGACCAATTAGAGTCCCAGTTAGCAGATGGAACCTCTAGGGGGTCAATTCGGAAGACCTTGCCGATAATTCAGAACGCGGCGGCTTTCCTGGCTGATTCCTCAGCGGACTTGGTAAGAATGGCTGCCAGAGCGGCAGGTCTGTCTAATGCAGCGCGAAGGGCGTTGTGGCTAAAATGTTGGCCGGGCGATATTAAGGCCAGATCTCGCCTCTGCTCCATTCCATGTGAAGGCGAATATCTTTTTGGCCCGGTCCTGGACGAACTTTTGGAAAAGCCAGGCGACGACAAGAAAAAGTTTCCCAGTCTATCGACTCCTTCCTACAAGAGACCTTTCAGCAGAAGGAGGTTCAGCCGCAGAAGGTCGTCCAGGGAGCGAGCCAAATGGGATGAAAGGAGGCGAAGAGGTACAGGGTTTATGTTTAGGGGTCCGCCTAGGGAAACCAAAAAAACCCTCGCAATGACTAGCGATACCGGTAAGAGGCAGATTAATGGCCTTCTACCCGGCCTGGTCGGAAATCTCAAGCAGTAGCTGGATCCTTAGTCTGATAGCTACAGGCTGCGGTTAGAATTCTCCGCGGTACCTCGGGATAACTTTAAAATTACCCCCCTCAGGTCACCCCATTGGAGCAGGCCGCTCTGGAATTGGAAGTTCAGGAGCTTTGCGCTAAAAAAGTCTTAGTGGAGGTGCCGGAAGCAGAGTGGGGTAAAGGGGTTTACTCCCCTCTGTTTTTGATCCGTAAACCGGACGGTTCTTTTAGAACAATTATTAATTTAAGAGCCCTTAATAAATTCCTGGTTATTCACCCATTTAAAATGGAAACGGTCAGCTCAGCAATAAAGCTTCTGTTTGAAAATTGCTTTATGGTGGTGTTAGATCTGAAAGACGCTTATTACCACGTACCGATCCATTGGACCATCAGCGTTTCCTCAGAGTAGCAGTCCAGATGGGGAAATCGCTGCGACATTTTGAATATAGCGCCCTTCCCTTTGGCTTGGCGGTTGCCCCACGGGTGTTCACTAAAGTTATTTCGGAAGTCATGGCCCACTTACGTGAATCCAATATGCTCATAGTCCCCTACCTCGACGACTTTCTTATCATTGGAAAGACGGCAGAGCATTGCCTAGAGCAGCTGCAAAGAGCAATATCTACCTTAGAGCGGCTGGGATGGCTAATAAATACTAAAAAGTCTCGTTTGAAATCTGATGAGAGTTCAGCAGTTTTTAGGGCTAATTCTAGATTCACGGAATCAGAACTGTAGTTACCATCAGACAAGTTGATTCGCCTACGTTACCAGGTCCAAAACGCTTCCAATAACCCCTCCATGTCTCTTAGGAAGGCCATGTCTCTTTGGGCTCCCTCTCATCCTGCATCCCCGCGGTTCAGTGGCTCAATTTCACACAAGGACGCTACAAGCTGAGGTCTTGTCATATCAAAATTTCTAGTTGGTGACCTAGAAGGCTAGCTATCCTTGTCCCAGGCTACTAAAGATCCCTGGATGGTGGAAGGAGGAGACAAACCTGTCTAGGGGGGTTCCCTGGGAATATGAAATATCCCGATAGTCACGACAGATGCAAGCCCTTCTGGATGGGGGGCTCATATGGGGGATGTTATGGTTCAGGGCTTATTGGAGCCGAATCAAATACAAATGTCCTTCTAATATGAAGGAGTTAACGGCGGTAGAGCTAGCGATTAAAAAGCTCCTTGTCTATCTACAGGGTCACCACGTTCGAGTGCTCTCTGACAATCGTGTCACAGTCGCTTACGTCAACCACCAGGGTGGTACTCGTTCCGGTCCTCTCATGGAAGTGGCAAGGCGCCTACTCCAGATAGCAGAACGACATTTTCTTTCTCAACGGCTCTACAAATAAGGGGAGAAGAAAATACCAAGGGGGACTTCTTAAGCCGCAATCTCCTGAGTCAGGGAGAATGGTCGTAAAGACTTCCATCTTCGACCTGATTGTGCAGAAATTGGGTCAACCGGAGATAGATCTCTTTGCTACCAAGAGCAACAGGAAAGTGAGACGGTTCTGCTCTCTGAATCGCAAAGAACGCCCTCTGGCAGTGGAACGCTCTTCTGTTAAAGTGGGATTTCAATCTAGCCTATGCCTTTCCTCCCTTGTCCTTACTCCCCCTAGTATTGAGGAAGGTCAGGAAAGACAGGGCGAGGGTAATAGTAGTCGCTCCCTTCTGGCCCAGGAGGCATGGTTTTCATGTCTCCGGAACATGTCGATAGCCGACCCTTGGTCCTGCCGGATATCCCAGATCTGCTCTCCCAGGGCCCAGTCTACCATCCTCAGGTAGCGGGTCTCCACCTGACGGCGTGGATTTTGAACGGTCGCTGTTGAGAGATAAGGGGTTTTCTGCTAAACTAATTAATACTCTCCTTAAGAGCAGAAAAGAGATAACTAGAATCTACGCTAGGATTTGGAAAAAATTTCTTCAGAGCTCGGGGGTGGTAGCAGGGGACCCAACACCGATAACCCAGATTCTAGAATTCCTACAAAAGGGTCTGGACTTAGGTCTCTCCACGAGCACCCTTAAGGTGCAGGTTTCAGCGTTGGGAGCGCTCTTCAGTTGCAACATCGCCAATAATTACTGGGTCAGTAGATTCATTAAGGCTGCGGTAGGTCGAGACCCATAGTGAAGGAGAGAATCATGCCATGGGATTTGAACCTTGTTCTCACTGCTTTAACAGAACCCATTTTTGAACCTATTTCAGCGGCATCAATAAAAATTCTTTCCCTAAAACCGCCTTCCTGGTAGCATTGACTTCGGCTAGGAGGGTAGGTGACATCCAGGCACTATCTAGACTGTCTCCTTACACTCAGGTCCTGAATGACAGAATAATACTTAAGGGTATGCCACACTAAACAATATCGCTAACGGGATCGCTAAAAAAACGTCACTATTTAGCGATCCCGTTAGCGATGTTGTTCAGTGCGGCAGCTTCCAGCGACGAGCTTCCTGCTGTGATCTCGCTCGTCGCTGGAATCGTTCCGGACCCTATTTCATCGCTGGAGCTCCCGCTGGGTAAGTATCTTATCGCTGTGTGGCACCTTTTCTTAGCGATTTAGCGGTACTTTTGTACCGCTAAAGTCGTTAAGAAGATCGCTAACGGCGATAGCGTCGTTAACTATATCGCTAAATGCGGCAGCATTTAGCGATATAGAAACAATCCCGCTAGCGATCTCATTAGTATGCAACGCTAACGAGATCGCTAGCGGGATTGTTTAGTGTGGCAGTACCTTTAGACCTGATCCGGCATACCTACCTAAGGTGTCTTCCGCTTTTCACAGAACACAGGAAATTGTTCTCCCTTCTTTCATCCCTAATCCATCTAATCAAAAAGAGATAAAACTCCATACTTTAGATGTTAGAAGATGTCTGTTGCAATTTTTTGGCAGTCACTGACCCCTGGAAAAGGGACAATGCATTGTTTGTCTCTTTTCAGGGAATTAACAAAGGCCGTAGAATAACAAAAGCTCATTGGCCAGATGGATTAGGGAAGCAATTTCTCTGGCATACACCTCGAGGGGCAAGCCGGCACCTGAGAGGCTAAGGGCGCATTCCACCCGAGCTGTGGCGACTTCATGGGCAGAGAGGCAGAAGTCTCCATTGACCAGATATGTAAGGCAGCTACGTGGTCTTCTCCACACACGTTTTACACTCATTATAGGTTAGATTTGGGTGCTTCCTCAGACCTTTCTTTCGGACTAAGGGTGCTGCAGGCTGTAGTCCCTCCCTAAGTAGTTTATTACTCTCTGTAATTCTCTCTGTAGTGCTGTCATGGACGTTCGAATAAAGTCTTAGTTACTTACCGTTAACTGTATTTTTCGAAGTCCATGACAGCACCCTTAGATTCCCACCCATGTTCTATTTGCACTTCTTCCTCTTATATAGTCCACATGTAATAAACAATTGATTAATGTTACTGTGTGATGCATAATTTTTTGCTGTATACCATTTAACCTTGGTAGTCCTCTTATGCTCTGTAATCCAACTGATGCGTGGGAGAGGTGCCGCCCTTTTTGTATCTGTAGGTTTCCTGTTCCTAAGGGGCGGATCCCCTCTCTCTGTAGTACTGTCATGGACTTCGAAAAATACTGTTTAACGGTAAGTAACTAAGACTTTCTGTGGCCTCCCTGCTAACACCCTCGCACCTCTCCAGTCCATCCTTAACTCTGCCGCCCGACTAATTTATCTCTCTCCTCGCTACTCCTCTGCTTCTCCCCTCTGCAAATCTCTCCACTGGCTCCCACTCCCTCAGCGTATCCAATTCAAATTACTAATACTGACCTACAAGGCCATCTATAACCTGTCTCCTCCATATATCTCTGAACTAATCTCCCGATATCTTCCCTCACGTAATCTCCGATCCTCCCAAGACCTCCTACTATCCTCCACACTTATTCGCTCCTCACCCAACCGCCCCCAAGACTTCTCCCGAATATCCCCCATCCTCTGGAATTCTTTGCCCCAACAAGTCCAACTATCAACCACACTCGGATCCTTCAGACGGAACCTGAAAACCCATCTCTTCAGGAAAGCCTACAGCCTGCAATGACCCCGCTGCCTCCTCAACAATACCGGAGATATCGCCTCAACCAACACCGGAACTGCTGCAACCCCCCAAACTGCTGTCTCCTTCCCCCCCATCCTGTAGAATGTAAGCCCGAAAGGGCAGGGTCCTCTCCCCTCTGTATCAGTCTGTCATTGTTAGTTTGTTTACTGTAAGTGCTACCTGTAATTTGTATGTAACCCCTTCTCATGTACAGCACCATGGAACCAATGGTGCTATAGAAATAAATATTAATAATAATAATAATAATAAAGAGGTGCATGGGAATATACCTGTCAAACAAAATCTGGATTTGAGGTTATGTTTCACTGTTATCATGCGGTGGTGTACAGAAGTCTGGTCCAATCCAGCCCTTGTTCATTTTTATAAGAGTCAGCCTGTCAGCATTTTCAGTTGACAGGCGGATGCGCTTATCAGTTATTATTCCACCAGCAGCACTAAAAAATGCGCTCTGACAAAACGCTAGCGGCAGGCCAGGACCTCCAAGGCGTAGAGAGCCAGTTCATGCCACATATCCAGCTTTGAGACCCAATAATTATAAGGCACAGAGGAATCACGGTGGTACGGACAGCAAGGTACTCCCTCACATCTTCCAAAACTTTGCACTCCTTGTGACAGTACCCCGCACCTCATGGCCACTGCGATGGGAGGGTGTGAGAAAACTCTCCAGAACTTTGCCAGTGTCCCTCTGCCTCTGCTGAATTGTAGTTGTGTCTCGCTCGCCTGTACTCCTTGGTTGTCCAATGAACTGAGACCTCTGCCACCAGCATTTACAGATGGGAATTTTTTTAATAATTAGGCAACAAGGGCTTTCTGTTACTGCACCATTTTAGTACACCTGTCTGCCTCTGGAAGAAAAGATTGAAAGTTCTCCTTGTAGCGTTGGTCTAAAAGTGTCACTAACCAGTAATGACTGTCACCCAAAATGTTGTGAATACGAGGGTCACAGGAAAGGCAGTGCAACATAAAGTCAGCCATGCGTGCCAGACTGCTAACAGGCAAGACTTCTGTATCCTCACCAAGAGGATGACTGACCATGCTCTCCTCCTCCTCCTCCTCCCTGTCCTCAGGCCATCCTTGCTGAACAGACAGTATGACAGTAGTGCTTGTAGTACCGTCTATAGCGCATGAAAGTAGCTCCTGTTCTTCCTCCTCCTCTTCCTCATTGTAACCCAAACCACATTGGGATGAGATGAGGCTGGGTTGTGTGTAATCATCCTGTATGGTTCCTTGATCCAACTCATCGTGCTCCGTCTGCAATGCATCCTCTTTGATTGTGAGCAGAGAGCGTTTCAGAACACAGTGAAGCGGGATGGTGACGCTAATTATGGCATCATCGCCGCTCACCATCTTGGTGGAGTCCGCAATGTTTTGGAGGATAGTACATATGTCTGACATTCATGTCCGCTCCTGAGGTCTTATGTGTGGAGTCTGAACTGAGTAGCAATGGCCTTGTTGATGCTGGTAGTCAACAACTGCCCTATTCTGCTTACAAATCCTTTCCAACATAAGCAGTGTAGAGTTCCAACACGTGGGAACATCACACACCAGTCGGTGAGCCGAAAGCTGTAAACGCTACTGAAGAACGGGAAAGGCGGCTGTAGCTGACTTTCTAAAATGGGCACAAAAGCGGCGCACTTTGACACGCAAATCCAGCAGCTCGGGGTAGGTTTTGAGAAACCGCAGAACCACGAGGTTCAGGCAAGGCACGTGTGTGAGCTCGCCTCACCTTAGAGCCACCACCAGGTTCCGGCCATTGTCACACGTGACCATGCCTGGCTGTAGGTTTAGCGGTGTCAGCCACAGATCTGCCTGCTCTTTCAGAGCTGTCCACAACTCTTCAGCATTGTGCTATTGGTCACCTAGGCATATTAGCTTCAGCACAGCCTGTTGCCACTTGGCTGAGGCAGTGCTGCAGTGCTTCCAGCTTGTGACTGATGTGCTCATTTCGGAGATGGAGTCTGAGGAGGAGGTGCAGGAGCTGTAGACTGTGGGGCAACCCTGATTGATGTACGGCCCGTAATTCTTGGCGTTGGGAGTACGTATTCTGTTATGATTTGGTAGCCGAAGAGGACAGGAGCAATGAATCTCAGATATTACATTCTTCCTCCATTGGTCTGGGACAAACAATTTCCCCACAGGGCAGCATTCAGGTTTATCCCCCTGAAATTCCTCCAGAGCCAGTCTCAAATCTGGCGAGATAGCGGAAAGAACCACACCCTCCTTCAGAATGACAGTAGGCTCAGTCACATCAGGAGAATCCGCCAAGAAACTCCTAGAGAGAGCATCAGCCTTAACATTCTTAGTGCCCGGAAGAAAGGAGACCACAAAATTAAAACGCGTGAAAAACAAGGCCC
The DNA here is from genome assembly GCA_033576555.1 of Oophaga sylvatica. Taxonomy (NCBI): domain Eukaryota; kingdom Metazoa; phylum Chordata; class Amphibia; order Anura; family Dendrobatidae; genus Oophaga; species Oophaga sylvatica. Next base: position 8,483 of record JARQOD010009670.1, read on the forward strand.
ACCTGGCCTGTCTAGGATTAAGTCGCTTGGCTGATTCGAGATAAATCAGGTTCTTTTGGTCCGTGAGGACACCACTTGATTTTTGGCCCCTTCCAACCAATGTCTCCACTCTTCAAAAGTCCACTTCATAGCCAATAACTCCTGATTCCCCACATCATAATTTCGTTCAGCTGGGTAAAATTTTCGAGAGAAGGCACAAGGGTTAATCTTAGAGGTCTCAGGATCCCTTTGGGACAAAATAGCTCCTGCACCAATCTCAGAAGCATCTATCTCCACCTGAAATGGTAGAGAAACATCAGGTTGCCGTAGAACAGGAGCAGAAGTGAATCTCCGCTTGAGCTCCTGAAACGCAGAAACTGCCTCAGGAGACCAATTCACCACAGAACCCTTTTTGGTCAAATCAGTCAGTGGTTTCACAATACCAGAGAAATTAAATTTACAAGAAAAATTAGCAAAACCCAAAAATCTCTGAAGAGTCTTAAATGAAGTGGGTTGAACCCAATCACAAATGGCCTGAACCTTGACCTCCATTTCAATAGCAGACGGAGACAAAATGAATCCCAAAACGAAACCTTCTGTATGCCAAAGAGACATTTCGATCCCTTAACATACAAAGCATTCTCTCTCAAAATCCGGAATGCCATCCGAACATGTTCCACATGAGAATCCCAGTCATTGGAAAAGATCAAAATATCGTCCAAATAAACGATCAGAAACTTATCCACCAAATCCCGGAAAATATAATTCATGAAAGATTGGAAGACGGAAGGGGCATTAGTGATCCCAAAAGGCATCACTAGGTACGCAAAATGCCCCTCAGGGGTATTAAATGCAGTCTTCCATTCACCTCCGTGCTTGATGCGAATAAGATTATACGCCCCCCTAAGGTCAAGCTTGGTAAACCAACTAGCACCTTTCGTTCTGGAAAATAAATCAGAAATCAGGTCTAACGGATACTGATATTTAACAGTGATCTTATTAAGGAGACAACAGTCACTACATGGCCTCAATGAACCATCCTTCTTGGCCACAAAGAAAAAGCCGGCGCCCAAAGGTGAAGAGTATGGTCTGATATGACCCTTCTCCAAAGACTCTTTGATATAAGATCACATAGCATCATGCTCAGGTACCGACAAATTGAAGAGCCGACACTTGGGAAATTTACAACCGGGTACTAACTAAATCGCGCAATCATAACTTCTGTGGGGAGGCAAGGACGCAGACGTACTCTCACTAAACACCTCAGAAAAATCAGCCAAATAGTCAGGGACATCCTGAGACTGGGGAGAGGTAGAAAAAACAGGAGTGTCATTATGAACACATTCGCAACCCCAACTGACCACAGACACAGACTTCCCATCTAAAACAGGATTATGGGTCTGTAACCAAGGAAAACCCAGTACAATGATGTCATGTAAATTATGCAACACTAAAAATTTACAATTCTCTTGGTGGTCCGGGGCTATCCGCATTATCACCTGGGTCCAAAACTAGGGTTTATTCTACGCCAAAGGGTAGTATCAATGCCCAGCAAAGGAATAGACCTCCGCAGGGGTACCATGAAAAAACCACAACGTTTGGCAAAGTCCAGTTCCATCAGGTTCAGGGCTGCTCCTGAATCAACAAATAATATGAGAAAACGTATGCACAGCCTATATGGGGGTGCAAGAGTAGGTGCCCAAACCAAAGGTAGAAAGAGAAACTCTGCACTCAACTTAATGTAGATTTGCAAAAAAAAGGATTTTATTGTGGTCCAAAAAAAGAGTAGTACACAGGGAGGACGTTTCGGTCTCACGACCTTCATCAGCTACTACAATAGATGATCCAATATGAAGATTAATTGAAAATAATACAAAAAGGAATAAAATATAAACTCAGAAACAAAGTATATACAAATGATAGAGTCTCGGTAAATAACCTGATTCCAACTAGTATAAAGGTCTACAGTTTTGGTGAAAATGTTATATAGAGAATCATAATAAAGGAGGTGTGAGCCAGGTATATAGAGAGCTTTGTGCATATGAAAAAAGTAAGATTATACACATACCCCTGTTTTAAAGATTTTTGTCACATGCGGACACATCAAAGGTGAAGTTCACTTAACCCCTCTCTGACATCCGACGTACTATCCTGTCCATAAAACTCGTGCCATTCTGCCCATGGACGGGATAGTACGTCATAGCGATCAGCTGCGCTCCCGGGGGGAGCGCAGCTAATCGACGCCGGGTGTCAGCTGATTATCACAGCTGACACCCGGGACTGTGTGTCAGGAGCGGTCACGGACCGCTCCCGGCACATTAACCCCTGGCACACCGCGATCAAACATGATCACGGTGTACCAGGGGCACAGGGGAGCATCGCGCAGGGAGGGGGCTCCCTGCGCGCTCTCCTGAGACCCTCAGAACAGCGCGATGTGATTGCGCTGTTCTGAGGGCTTCCTCCCTCCCAGGACCCGGATCCAAGATGGCCGCCGGGTCCTGCAGGGAGGCGGCTTTCTCAGTGCCTGCTGAGAGCAGGCACTGAGAAGCCTGCAGCAGTGCCTGAGCGATCGCTGGTGTGACAGAGTGCTGTGCACACAGTCACACCAGCGATCTGATAAAATACAGTAATGTCCCACCCTGGGACAAAGTAAAAAAGTTAAAAAAATAAAAATAAACATGTTTTAAAAAAAAATCCAAAATAAATAGAAAAAAAAATATTCCCCAATAAATTCATTTCTTCCTGTAAATAAAAAAACCAAAACAATAAAAGTACACATATTTGGTATCTACGCGTCCGTAACGACCCCCCCTATAAAACTGTCCCACTAGTTAACCCCTTTAGTGAACCCCTTAAAAAAAATAAACAAAGCAAAAAAATCAATGCTTTATCATCATACTGCCAAACAAAAAGTGGAATAACACGCGATCAAAAAGACCGATATAAATAAACATGGTACCGCTGAAAACGTCATCTTGTCCCGCAAAAACAAGCCACCATACAGCATCATCAGCGAAACAATAAAAAGTTACAGCTCGCAGAATAAAGCGATGCAAAAATAATTATTTTTTATATAAAATTGTTTTTATTCTATAAAAGCGCCAAAACATAAAATGATATAAATAAGGTATCGCCATAATCGTACTGACCCGAAGAATAAAACTGCTTTATCAATTTTACCACACGCGGAACAGTATAAACGCCTCCCCAAAAGAAACTCATGAATTGCTGATTTTTGTTCATTCTAACCTCCCAAAAATCGAAATAAAAAGCGATCAAAAAATGTCACCTGCTCAAAAATGGTACCAATAAAAATGTCAACTCGTCCCGCAAAAAATAAGACCTCACATGACTCTGTGGGCAAAAATATTCCAAAATTATAGCTCTCAAAATGTGGTGATGCAAAAAACTATTTTTTGCAAAAAAAAGCGTCTTTTAGCGTGACAGCTGCCAATCATAAAAACCCGCTATAAATAGTAAATCAAACCCCCCTTTATCACCCCCTTAGTTAGGGAAAAATAATAAAATTAAAAAAATGTATTTATTTCCATTTTTCCATTAGGGTTAGGATTGCGGCTAAAGTTAGGATTAGGGTTAGGGTTGGGATTAGGGTTAGGGGTGTGTTGGGGTTAGGGTTGGAGTTAGAATTGGGGGGTTTCCACTGTTTAGGCACATCAGGGGCTCTCCAAATGTGGCATGGCGTCTGATCTCAATTCCAGCCAATTCTGCGTTGAAAAAGTCAAACGGTGCTCCTTCACTTCTGAACTCTGCCATGCGCCCAAACAGTACAGTCATGGCCAAAAGTTTTGAGAATGACACAAATATTAATTTTTACAAAGTCTACTGCTTCACTTTTTCTAATGGCAATTTGCATATACTCCAGAATGTTATAAAGAGTGATCAGCTTAACAACAATTACTTGCAAAGTCAATATTTGGCTAGAAAATGAACTTTATCCCCCAAAACACATTTCAACATCATTGCAGCCCTGCCTTAAAAGGACCAGCTAACCTCTTTTCAGTGATTGCTCCATTAACACAGGTGTGGGTGTTGATGAGGACATGGCTGGAGATCAATCTGTCATGATTAAGTAAGAATGACACCACTGGACACTTTAAAAGGAGGCTGGCGCTTGGCATCATTGTTTCTCTTCTGTTAACCATGGTTATCTCTAAAGAAACACGTGCAGTCATCATTGCAATGCACAAAAATGGCCTAACAGGGAAGAGTATCGCAGCTAGAAAGATTGCACCTCAGTCAACAATCTATCGCATCATCAAGAACTTCAAGGAGAGAGGTTCCATTGTTGCCAAAAAGGCTCCAGGGCGCCCAAGAAAGACCAGCAAGCGCCAGGACCGTCTCTTAAAAGTGTTTCAGCTGCGGGATCGGGCTACCAGCAGTGCAGAGCTTGCTCAGGCAGGTGTGAGTGCATCTGCACGCACTGTGAGGCTGAGACTCTTGGAGCAAGGCCTGGTCTCAAGGAGGGCAGCAAAGAAGCCACTTCTCTACAGAAAAAACATCAGGAACAGACTGATATTCTGCAAAAGGTACAGGCAGTGGACTGCTGAGGACTGGGGTAAAGTTATTTTCTCTGATGAATCCCCTTTTCGATTGTTTGGGACATCAGGAAAACGCCTCATTCGGAGAAGACAAGGTGAGCGCTACCACCAGTCTTGTCTCATGCCAACTGTTAAGCATCCTGAAACCATTCATGTGTGGGGTTGCTTCTCAGCCAAGGGAATCGGCTCTCTCACAGTCTTGCCTAAAAACACAGCCATGAATAAAGAATGGTACCAGAATGTCCTCCAAGAGCAACTTCTCCCAACCCTCCAAGAGCAGTTTGGCGATCAACAATGCCTTTTCCAGCATGATGGAGCACCTTGCCATAAAGCAAAGGTGATAACTAAATGGCTCAGGGAACAAAACATAGAGATTTTGGGTCCATGGTCTGGAAACTCCCAAGATCTTAATCCCATTGAGAACTTGTGGTCAATCATCAAGAGACGGGTGGACAAACAAAAACCTAAAAATTCTGACAAAATGAAAGCATTGATTGTGCAAGAATGGACTGCTATCAGTCAGGATTTGGTCCAGAAGTTGATTGAGAGCATGCCAGGGAGAATTGCAGAGGTCCTGAAGAAGGGTCAACACTGCAAATACTGACTTGCTGCATTAACTCATTCTAACTGTCAATATAAGCTTTTGTTACTCATATGTTTGCAATTATTATATTTCTGTCTGTGATAAAAACATCTGTCAAACACACATAAAAACCAGAGGGCAGCAGATCATGTGAAAATATAATATTTGTGTCATTCTCAAAACTTTTGGCCATGACTGTAGTTTACCCCCACATATGTGGTATCAGCGTACTCTGGACTCCAAGAGTTATTGTGAAATTGGTCCTATTTCTTCTGTTACCCTTGGGGAAATAAAAAACTGGGGGCGAAAATATCATTTTTGTGAAAAAAAAAATGATTTTTTTGTTTTTACGGCTGTACGTTATAAACTTCTGTGAAGCACTTGGGGCTTCATAGCGCTCACCACACATCTAGATAAGTTCCTTGTGGGGTCTATTTTCCAAAATGGGGTCATTTGTGGGGGGTTTCCACTGTTTAGGCGCATCAGGGGCTCTCCAAATGCGACATGACGCCCCCAGACCATTCCATCAAAGTCTGCAATCCAAAACGTCACTACTTGTAAGGTTCTGTGTATCTGTTTCTGAAACTCAGTTTGTTCGTCGGCCATTTTGCTTTCTGTTTTGCTGCAGCTATCTTGCCCTCAGTCAAAATGGAGTTTTCCAGCTTGCATGTTCCCGCCCTGATTCTCTCCGTTTGCTTCTTAAACAGCCACAGCTGAGCAATCAGTGCTTCAGAATCTAGCCTGCAGTGAACCTGTGTTCTGACTCCTGAAGCCTTGGACCTTGTACTCCAGCCATTCCTACTGAGGAACTCTGAAGCACTTGTGGACTCTGAACTCTGCTCTTGAGAGCCTCACGTTTGCATGGACTTGCGGTAACAGAGAAGAAGATCTGAATCTGTTGTGGAGAGTTATTGCTGAACTTAGATTACTCTGGCCTGCTGTGTCTCCTGCTTCTGTGTTTGCAACCTGTGTGTTTATTTTTGCCAACTTGTATGAAGTAATACAGGACTTTTCTTTATCAACCTGTGTCTCAAGTATTTTCATCGCACCCAAGCACAAGACGCTATATGAACTGTACCACATACATTACAAGATTCTGAAGCCAAACGTTAGTGTCTGCTGGGTCTGGAAAGGCTTGTCTGCTGTACTGTGGATATCGGATGTCCGGTTGTACTTTCTGTGATGACAGTGGTTGTGACTTCTCACAACCATTCCAGGTGAGCAATTCCCTTAAGTTTTTTTTCTGCAGTGTTATCACAGGTAAACACTATTGTTTTTTTTTTTTTTTTCTCTCTTCTCTTTTTGTCTGCTGAAACTCTGGATATCAGATGTCTGGTTGAAAGCTTTCTGTGATGATAGTGGTTGTGACTTCTCACAACCATTCCAGGTGAGCAGTTCCCTTAAAGTTTTTTCTTTCTTCAGTGTTGCCACAGGTGAACACTATTGTTTTTTTTTTCTCCTCTTCTTCCAGTATCCTGTCTTAAAAGATCTGGAAAATGGAGGCCCGCATAAAGGAACTTTGCGGAGTGACTGATAATATCCTTGCAGATTTGCAGAATATAAAGACCCGTTTTACAAATCTTCAGGACCTAAATAATCACAATTTGCAAGTGGTTGGACAGACTACCCAGGATTTGCGAGCCAGGATTGAGGTTCTGGAGGGCGAGTCCAGGCTCCTGCCGTGGCCCCGAGTTCTGGGATTCCCAAGTTGCCCCTTTTCGTTTTGGTGGTGAACGTGAAAAATTCAGGGGATTTGTTAATCAATGCAATTTTTTTTTTTCTGCACATGCTTCACAATTTCCCACTGAACGATCTAAGGTGCTTACTATAATTATGTTGCTTACCAACAAGGCTTTGATATGGGCAAACCCTCTGATTGAGACTGAGGATGATTGTTTGAATCACCTTGATGATTTTATTTCAGCCATGGGGCAGGTGTTTGATGACCCCAATCGAGGTGCAACAGCTGAAGCAGCCATGTTAGCTTTGCGCCAAGGTAAGCACTCGGTAGCTGAATATGCCTTGGATTTCAGGAGATGGGCCCTTGATACCACCTGGGACAATTCCGCCAAAAAATCTATTTTTCGAAAGGGGTTATCCCCACTGATTAAGGATGAACTTGCTCGTGCCGACCCTCCCACTGCGTTAGGTGACTTTATTAACTACTGCATCCGTATTGATACTCGTTTAACTGAACGCAGGCAAGAGAGATGGTTCGAAAGCAATCGTACTAACCTTTTCCTACCTTCCTCTCCAGCTAAGGAACCTTTGAATAGGATTACACGGGAACCTGAACCTGAACCCATGCAGGTAGACTCTTTACTACGACGGGTTAGTGATGCACGCAAGGAACATCGTTTTAAGGAGAATCTATGTTTTTATTGTGGTAAGTCAGGGCACTTTATTATTAACTGTCCCAGCCGTTCTCGCAAGACTACTGCAGCACTCATTCATTGTGAGTGTTGCGAGAGGGGATCTGTCAGGTCCGAGCCTCAGGCTCCAGAGAGAGCTGCAGCAACAGATCTTGATTTCTCGGACTTAAACTCCGTTACCTCTGAGGACGTTGACTGTGTAAATGCTGCCATCTTTCAAGTTTCCTCAGCGGTGTCCCAGCTGAGTTGTAAGAAAAACAATTCTCACTGTTTCCTTTCCATCAAACTCTGGGTTAACTCAGCCTGGGTGTCTAGCTCTGCTATGATCGACTCAGGTGCAAGTGGAAATTTTATGGATGTCTCCTTTGCTCTAAAACAGGGAATACGTTCAGTGAAGAAGGCTACTCCAGTACAGATGGAAACTGTGGATGGCTCCCTGCTGACCTCTGGACCAGTGGATCAGGAAACAGAGCCTTTAAAGGTTCTTATGGGTAAAGATCATCAAGAGAAACTGTCCTTTATGCTTATCTCTTCTCCTCACTTTCCCATTATTCTAGGGCTACCATGGCTGCAGGCTCAGAATCCTACCATTAACTGGGAGACCAAGGAATTACACTTTCCAGAGAAACAGATGAGTCCAAAAATTTCAGCTTGCTCTGTTCTAAAGGAACCATGTCAGTCCCTGAACTACCAGCTGTATACCAGGACTATGTGGATTTATGTGACAAGAAGAACGCTGACCAGCTTCCTCCTCACCGTCCATATGATTGTCCAATTGAATTATTGCCTGGAGCAGAGATACCTTTTGGTAAGATCTACCCCCTGGCGGGGCCCGAGCTGAAGGCTTTAAAAGAGTACATAGACGAAAATCTAGCCAAGGGCTTCATATGCCCCTCTTCATCTCCTGCAGGGGCACCCATATTCTTTGTAAAGAAGAAAGATGGATCCCTGAGACCATGCGTAGACTATAGGGAACTCAATAAGGTTACTATTAGAAACCGTTATCCATTGCCTTTAATCCCTGAGTTATTGGAGAGAGTGCGACATGCCAAAATTTTTTCTAAACTAGATCTTCGTGGGGCCTATAACTTAGTCCGTATTAGACCTGGGGATGAATGGAAGACTGCATTCAGGTCACGCTATGGACACTTTGAATATCTAGTTATGCCTTTTGGTCTGAGTACCGCTCCAGCCACTTTCCAACACTTGGTGAATGATATCTTCAGGGATCTCCTAGATACATTCGTGGTAATTTATTTGGATGATATTTTAATTTTTTCTAACTCCACAGAGGAACATCATGGACATGTGAGAATGGTCTTGGAACGTCTAAGACAAAATCATCTTTACATCAAGCTTGAAAAGTGTGAATTCCATAAGACCGAAATTCAATTTCTGGGGTATGTACTGTCTACACAAGGAATTAGTATGGATGGAAGTAAAACCCAAGCCATCAATGATTGGCCAAGTCCTAGAAATGTGAAGGAGGTACAGCGCTTCATCGGGTTTGCAAACTTCTATAGACGTTTCATTAGAAATTTCTCTGAGGTAGTGTCACCTATCACCCAACTTACCCGGAAAGAGTCTAAGTTCTCCTGGACTCCCCAAGCCCAGGAAGCATTTTCCCGTCTAAAAGATAAATTTACCACTGCACCTATCCTAGTACATCCCAACCCAGAGCTTGCCTTCATAATAGAGGTGGATGCTTCAGACTGTGCCGTGGGAGCTATACTCTCTCAGAGAACAGGTGAGAAGAATGTCTTGCATCCCTGTGCCTTCTTTTCCCAGCAGTTGTCTTCGGCTGAGAAGAACTACGATGTGGGCAATAGAGAGTTGTTGGCCATTATTGCCGCCTTCAAAGAATGGAGACACCTTCTTCAAGGAGCTGCACAGCAAATAGTCGTTCTGACAGACCATCGTAATCTTGAGTTTATCAGGTCGGCTAAGTGCCTGACTCCTCGCCAGGCTCGCTGGAATCTTTTCTTAACCAATTTAATTTTATTATTTCTTATAGACCAGGATCGCGCAATGGAAAGGCTGATGCACTCTCTAGGATTTACTCAGCAGAGACACGTCCAATTACTCCTCCTAAGACTATTCTTCCTGACTCTAGATTCCTAGGAGTGATTCATCATCAAGACCTAATTAAAGACATCAAGGAAGCATACCATGCGGATTCTTTCTTGGCTCAACCCCAAGGGACGTAAGTCTTGTCTTTAAGAATGGTGTGTGGATTCTGGGACAACGTCTGTATATACCTGAAACAGTCAGATTGAGAGTATTGCAACTCATTCACGATTCCAAAATAGCCGGGCATAGAGGAATTCTAAAGACACAGGAATTTCTTTCTCGTTTCTTTGGTGGCCCACTTGTAGGAAGGATGTTTTGGACTATGTCACTTCGTGTGAGGTTTGTGCAAGATGCAAAACACCTCGCTCTTCACCAATGGTCTGTTACAGCCTCTTCCCACCCCGTCCCGCCCGTGGGGATCCATTTCTATGGACTTCATTGTGGAATTACCAACCTCTCAAGGGAAGAACACTATTCTAGTGGTGGTTGACCGTCTAACAAAGGCAGCTCATTTTATCCCTTGTGTCGGCTTACCCACTGCAAAACAGACATCAGATTTGATGATTAAAGATGTGTTTCGTTTACATGGAGTACCGGATGAGGTTATTTCGGATCGAGGGGTGCAATTCACTTCTAGGTTTTGGCAAAATTTCTGTGCAGCATTGGGCATTAAAGTAAACCTTTCTTCTGCTTTTCATCCCCAGACTAATGGACAAACCGAACGAACCAATCAAACCCTGGAGCAGTATCTCCGCTGCTTTATCTGCCACCTACAGGATGATTGGGTGGATCTACTTCCATTGGCTGAGTTCTCTTACAACAACTCTCAGAGTGCCTCCACTAAACAGTCTCCTTTTTACTCTAATCTAGGTTATCATCCTAACATTCTACCACGATTTCCCATAGAGACGCCTTTGCCAGCAGTGGCTGAAAGAGTCACGACTTTACAGAAGAATATGGATCTTCTAAAGGAGAATCTGGAATCGGCTCAGGAAAGGTACAAGAAGGCAGCAGATAAATTTCGTAAACCTGCACCAGCTTTTAAGGTAGGAGACCTGGTCTGGCTGTCAACCAGAAATCTTAAGTTAAGGATTCCATCGTCTAAGTTGGGACATAAGTACATTGGACCCTATAAAATCAGTAAATTATAAGTGCCGTTGCTTGTCGTCTTCAATTGCCCAGACTATGAGAATCCATCCTGTCTTTCATGTATCCCTACTAAAGGCTGCGACACCCAATACGTTTCCTGGACGTTCTTCTCCTTGCCCTGACCCAGTGCTAGTCGATGGTCAGGAGGAATTTGTGGTGGAAAGGATTTTAGATTCCAGGTTGTATAGAAATCAGTTACAATATCTGATTAAATGGCAGGGCTACCCAGTGGAGGACAACTCATGGGAGCCAGTCAATAACGTTAATGCTCCTCGCTTGCTCCGTCAGTTTCATCAGAGGTACCCACACAAGCCTGGTCTGAGGTCATCCGGAGGTTGTCCCTAAGGGGGGAGTAAAAGTAAGGTTCTGTGTATCTGTTTCTGAAACTCAGTTTGTTCGTCGGCCATTTTGCTTTCTGTTTTGCTGCAGCTATCTTGCCCTCAGTCAAATGGAGTTTTCCAGCTTGCATGTTCCCGCCCTGATTCTCTCCGTTTGCTTCTTAAACAGCCACAGCTGAGCAATCAGTGCTTCAGAATCTAGCCTGCAGTGAACCTGTGTTCTGACTCCTGAACCCTTGGACCTTGTACTCCAGCCATTCCTACTGAGGAACTCTGAAGCACTTGTGGACTCTGAACTCTGCTCTTGAGGCCTCACGTTTGCATGGACTTGCGGTAACAGAGAAGAAGATCTGAATCTTTTTGTGGAGAGTTATTGCTGAACTTAGATTACTCTGGCCTGCTGTGTCTCCTGCTTCTGTGTTTGCAACCTGTGTGTTTATTTTTGCCAACTTGTATGAAGTAATACAGGACTTTTCTTTATCAACCTGTGTCTCAAGTATTTCATCGCCCCCAAGCACAAGACGCTATATGAACTGTACCACATACATTACACTACTTCCCTTCCGAGCCCCGACGTGCGCCCATACAGTAGTTTTCTCCCACATATTGGGTATCAGCGTACTCAGGACAAATTGGACAACAACTTTTGGGATCCAATTTCTCCTGTTACCTTGTGAAAATAAAATATTGGGGCGAAAAAAATCATTTTTGTAAAAAAAAAAAAAAAAAAAAAGATTTTTTATTTTAGGGCTGTACGTTATAAACTATAGTGAAACACTTGGGGGTTCAAAGTTCTCACCACACATCTAGATAAGTTCCTTTATGGGTCTAGTTTCCAAAATGGTGTCATTTGTGGGGGTTTTACTGTTTAGGCAGATCAGGAGCTCTCCAAACAGACATGGCATCCAGCCAATTCTGCGTTGAAAAAGTCAAACGGCGCTCCTTCCCTTCCAAACTCTGCCATGCACCTAAACAGTGGTTTACCCCACATATGAGGTATCAGCGTACTCAGGACAAATTGCACAATAACTTTTGGAGTCTTGTTACCCTTGGAAAATAAAAATTGGGGGTGAAAACATAATTTTTGTGAAAAAAAATATGATTTTTTAATTTTACGCTCTACGTTATAAACGTGTGTGAAGCACTTGGGGGTTCAAATTGCTCACCAAGATCTAGATAAGTTCCATAGGGGTCTAGTTTCCCAAATAGGGTCATTTGTGGGAGTTTCCATTGTTTAGGCACATCAGGGGCTCTCCAAATGCAACATGGCGTCCAATCTCAATTTCAGCCAATTTTGGTTGGAAAAAGTCAAATAGTGCTCCTTCCATTCCGAGCTCTGCCGTGCGCCCAAACAGTGGTTCCCCTCCACATATGGGGTATCAGCGTACTCAGGACAAAATGCACAACAACTTTTGAGGACCAATTTCTCCTGTTATCCTTGGGAAAATAAAAAGTTGGGGACTAAAAGATCATGTTTGTGGAAAAATATGATTTTTTTATTTTCATGCTCGGGCGTTATAAACTTTAGTGAAACCTGGGGGTTCAAAGTTCACCCCACACATCTAGATAAGTTCCTTGAGGGGTCTAGTTTACAAAATGGTGTCATTTGTGGGGGATTTCCACTGTAAAGGCAGATCAGGAGCTCTCCAAACACGACATGGCGTCCAGCCAATTCTGCGTTGAAAAGGTCAAACGGCGCTCCTTCCCTCCGAGCTCTGCCATGCACCCAAACAGTGGTTTACCCCCACATATGGGTATCAGCGCACTCAGGACAAATTGCACAACAACTTTTGGGGTCTTGTTACCCTTTGGGGAAAATAAAAATTGGGGTGAAAAGATCATTTTTGTGAAAAAATATGATTTTTTAATTTTACGGCTCTACGTTATAAACTTGTGTGAAGCACTTGGGGGTTCAAATTGCTCACCGCAGATCTAGATAAGTTCCTTAGGGGGTCTAGTTTCCAAAATGGGGTCACTTGTGGGGGGTTTCCACTGTTTAGGCACATCAAAGGCTCTCCAAATGCAATATGGAGTCCAATCTCAATTCCAGGCAAGTTTGGTTGGAAAAAGTCAAATGGTCCTCCTTCCATTCCGAGCTCTGTCGTGCGCCCAAACAGTGGTTCCCCCCACATATGGGGTACCTACGTACTCAGAATAAATTGGACAACAAGTTTTGTGGTCCAATTTCTCCTGTTTTCTGTGCGACCCGCCACCACAATTGTGGATTACCAGGGCAATGGGGTACTCAGAGCCGAGCCCATGGAAGTCTATGGGGTTGTCACAGGTAGCGGTGGCTCGGTCTGGGCCCTGGCGGTCTGGCGTAAGTTGGGGGGTATATTTACAGGGGATTTGACATTTTACAGTTCGTGACGCCACCTGTAGTTTTCTGATAATTTGTACCAGCGCTGCTGTAGATCTCTGAGGGGATGGTGAGGCAGCTAGATGTCGGGTCCCCTACAGGTGGGACTCTTCCCTCAGGTCGATAGTTTGGTGGGGTTGTGCAGGCATGCAATTAAATAACTCAGTCTCACACCGTCAGCGTCTTTTTCCCTACCTTTTATTGTAAGATGGTAAGGCAGGTCCCAGGGAGGCTGATGGGGTTGATGGAGGATGAGTTTTGAGGCAACGGGCTGAGCAAGGCAGGGGCCTCCTTTACTTTCCAATGAAGATGAGTCCAACCAGCGTAAAGCGTAGTTCACTCCTGAAACTCCAGCTATTTCAAAGCTGTACTGCCCAGTCAGTTTTGTGGTCGGAGCCTTCCAGTGATGAAACTAGGTTCTTCTATGCTTGGCCTAGCTCAAAGTTCCTATTCCACCTGACCCTGTTACGTACTGACACTTCAAGGGCTGCTTTCTGTTACCTAAGGTCCAGTAAGCCTTGGTTCTTCTACCCTATGCGTGAGCTATAGTGAGCTTCGGTCTCCAGTGACCGGTGACATGTGCGAATACTTCAATCCTAAAGCACTTCTGATTTCCTTCCACTGTGCCTTTCGACTTGCTCAAACTCTCAATCTCAGCACTGACTAGGCTAAGGTGAACTGGCTCACCTGTACTAGCCTCCACTACTGTACTGTCTCTCTGAATCGACAGGAATCTTGGTGCTCCAACGGGCCCTTCTCTTCCTTCCCCTGGGGAGACATCCGGACCTTTGTGCTAAAAAACCCACCCCTCACCCCCGGGGTTTTCGAAGGTAAGTCATTGGACCCCTTTAAAACCGTTACCTCTCCACTACCTCCTGTTTGGTACAAAAATCCCAGGGCTACCTTTCCCCCAGGAAAAAAAGACGACCCCGGGCTTGAAAAAAAGAGACAATTTTTTAGTTTTAAACATTAAAAAAAACTTTTCCCACCGGGAGGGGATTTTTGAACGTTGCAAACAAAAATTAAATATGAAAAAAAAAAATTTAAATAGACATGTTCTTAAAAAAAACGACAATATTCTTTGAAGGACCCCCCCCCCCCCAAAACCCTTAAACGGGGTCCGGGTGGGCTGCAGGACACCCGAATGAACCCCTCACCAGTGCCTCACCATAGGTTTTTATTTTCAGGGTAATCAGGCTTGTGTAAACCATTAATAATGCCCCTTTGGGCAACTATTTACAAGATACGTTTTTGGGTGGGTCAGTCCTCACCTCTACCCATTAAAGCACAAAAAGGAAAAGACACATATATATTATTTTTTACAATATTACATTAATTTTTTTAAATTATGTGGTACGAATGGGTACCTTTTTTTTGTGTTTTGCTCTGATTACGGATAGCTTCGGGTATATTAAGTTTATTGCTGCACTGCGAACGGCAAACTTAAACTGCCCAATTTTCTGTAATGTATGGGTACAGTTCATATAGCTTTTTTGTCTTGGGGCGTAAAAAAATTTTTGAACACGGTTGATAAAGAAATTTGTTTTTTTTTATACAAATTGGCAAAAATAAACACACGGTTAAAAACACGACAGGGAACAGCGGGCCCAGAGAAATCTAACTCGCAATAACCTCCACAACGTTCAATCTTTTCTCTTTACCGAAGCCCATGCAAACGTGAGGCTCAAAAAGAGCACTTTCAGAGTCCAAAGGCTTAAAGGTTCCTCAGTGGAAGGGCGGGTAAAGGCCAAAAAGGCTTCAGGAGTCAGAAACGGTTCAGCAGGCTAATTCTGAAGCCTGTTGCTCAGCTGGGCTTTTTAAAAGAACAAAAAGAGAGAAAGGGGGGAAAAAAACGGAAAAAAAACCCATTTTGCGGGGGCAAGATAGCTGCAGAAAACGAAAGCAAAAGGCCGAGAACAAAGGGGTTTCAGAAAACAGAAACAAAACCCTTACTTTACTCCCCCTTGGAAAAACCTCCGTATGACCTCAGCCGGTTGGGGGTCCTTGTAACTGACGGAGCAAGCGGGACTTACTTTTTTGCTTGGCCCATGATTGCCCCCGGGTCCCCCGCCATTTAATCAGATTTTTAAAATGATTTCTATACAACGGAAAATCTAAATCCTTTTCCCCCAAAAAAATCCTCCCCCCCCCAATCGTAGCATGGGCAGGGCAGGGAAGAACCCCCAGAAACGTTTGGGGGTGTCGCCCCCCTTTATAGGGATACAGAAAAAAGGAGGTTTTCAATTTGGGCAATTAAAGACAAAAGCAACGGCATTTTAAATTTTACTGATTTTTTGGGCCAAAATTACTTATGTCCCAACTTAGACGATGGAATCCTTAATTAAGTTTCTGGTTACACCAGACCCAAATCTCCCCTTGAAACTGGGCAGGTTTTCGAAAATTTTCTGCTGCTTTTGTATTTCCTGACCGATTCCAGATTCCCTTTAAAATCCATATTCTTTGTAAAGTCGGACTCTTTCAGCCATGCGGCAAAGGGTCTCTTGGGAAACGTGGGGAAAAGTTAGGTGATAACCTAATTAATAAAAAGGAGACTGTTTAGTGGGGCACTTGAATTGTTGTAAGAGAATCAGCAATTGGGAAGTAGATCCACCCAATCATCGTGGGGCAGAAAAGCAGGGGATACTGCCCCCGGGGTTTATTGGTTGTTGGTTTTTTCCATTATCTGGGGGTGAAAAGGGAAAAAAGGTTTATTTTGTCCCAAACTGCACAAAATTTTGCCAAAAAAACCCAGAAGTGGGAAGCACCCCCCCATCCGAAACCCCGGTACTCCCCTGTAAACAAAACATCTTTAACATCAAACGATGTTTTTGCAGTGGGGGGAAAACCCACACAAGGGAAAAATAGCTGCCTTTGTTAAGGCACCCCCCCTAGAATAGTGTTCTTCCCCTTTAAGGTTGGGGAAAATTCCCAATGAATCCTAGAAATACCCACGGGCGGGACGGGGGGGAAAGGCTGAACAGACCAGTTGGTGAAAAGGAGGGTTTTTCATCTTGCCAAAACCCCCCACGAATACATAGTCCCCAAAAAAACCTTCTACAAGTGGGGCCCCAAAAGAAAGGGAAAAAAATTCGTTCTTTTAAATTTCCCTAGCCCGGATTTTGAATCGTGAATGAGTTTTAATACCCAAAAGACTGTTTCAGGTATTACAAATTGTCCCAAATCCCACACCATTCTTAAAAACAAATTCGTCCCCTTGGGGGTACCAAAAAAAAAACCGCTGGATGCCCTTTATGTCTTTAAATTGGTCTTGGTGAATCACCCAGGAATCAAGTCGAAGAAATCTTAGGGGGGAGTAAATTTGGGTGTTCCCTGGTAAACCAGAGAGGCTACCTTTCCATTGGGGCACCTGGTTTAAAAATAAAAAAATTAAATTGGTTTAAAAAAAGATTCCAGCGGCTGGGGGACGCACTTACCACCCGTAAACTCAAGTTTCGAGGGGTTCAAAGACTTTTGCTGTGCAGCTCCTTGAAGAGGTGTCTCCTTCTTTGAAGGGGCAATAATCCCAAAAAACCCTATTGCCCAATCGTATTCTTCTCACCCGAAGAAACGCGGGAAAAAAGGCACAGGGATGCAAACATTCTTCTCACCTTTTCTTAAAAAGGTATACCCCCGGGCACTTTAAAAGCACCACCTTTTTTATAAGGCAACTTGGGGGGGGTGTCTAGATGGTGCAGTGGTAAATTTATTTTTTGACGGGAAAATTTCCGGGTTTGGGGGGGGTCCAGGAGAATTTAAAAATTTTTGGGAAATTTGGGGATAGGTGACACTCCTCAAAAAATTTCAATGAAAGTCATAAAGTTTGAAAAACCCGATGAACGCGTACCCCTTCACTTTCAGGACTTGGCCTCATGAGTTTTGGGGTTTTATTCCACAACTAATTCCTTGTGTAGAAGAAAACCCCCCAAATTGAATTTGGTTTTGGGGGAATTCACACTTTTAAGTTGAGTAAAGAATTTTGTCTTAGACGTTCCAAGCCCTTTTTCTCACATTCCATGATGTCCTTTGGAGTTAAAAAAAAATTAAAAAAATTTTATCCAAAAAAAATTCCACAATTATCTAGGGGGCCCCAAAAAAATTTTTTTTTCCCAAGTTTGGAAAGTGGCGGGGGGGTACTCGCCCAAAAAGGAAAACTAATTAAAGTGTCCTAGCGTACCTGAATGCAGTCTTCCTTTTATCCCGGTTTTACGGACTAATTTAAAGGGCCCACAAGATTAGTTTAAAAAAATTTTTTTGGATGTGCACCTTCCAATAATCGGGTTAAAAGGAAAGGGGGAAAGGTTTCTAATAGTAACCTATTGAGTTCCCTTACCCGCATGTCCAGGATCCATCTTTCTTCTTTACAAAAATAGGGTGCCCCTGCGGGAATTAAAGGGGGGGTATGAAGCCCTTGGCTGTTTTTCGTCATTATTTTTTTAAACCCTTAGCTGGGCCCCCCCGGGGGTAGATCTAAAAAAGGATCTCTGCCCAGAAAATTTTTAATTGGAAATCATGGACGGTGAGGGGAAGGGTCAGCGTTCTTCTTGCAAAAATCCACATAGCCCTGATACGGGGTTCAGGACGACAGGTTTTCCTTTAAACAGAGCAAGCAAAATTTTTGGGGAACCATTTTTTTTTGGGAAAAAGGGAATTCCGGTTCCAGTTAAGGTTTGGATTTGCCCCGCCAGGTTTACCCTAGAATAATGGAAAGGGGAAAGAGATAAAAAAAGGCAGTTTCTTTGTGACTTTACCCAAAAAACCTTTAAAGGCTCTGTTTCCTGCCCCCTTCCAGAGGTCAGAAGGGGCCATCACAGTTTCCATCTGTATGGAGTACCCCTTCTTCACGAAGTTTTCCCTGTTTGAAACAAAGGGACATCCCAAAAATTTCCCCTTGCCCCCGAGTCGATCAAGCGAGAGACACCCCGCGATTAAACCCGGTTTGATGGAAAAAAAACAGGAGAATTTTTTTCTACAACCAGCGGGAAAAACCCCTGAGGAAACTTGAAAGATGGGGTTTAACAGTCAAAGTCCCCCGAGGTAATGGGTTTAAGTCCCCGAAAAAAAAACTGTTTTGCTGCACTCTTTGGAGCCGAGGTCGGGCCTGACAGATCCCCCCTGCAACCTCACAAAAATGGGCTGCAGTATCTTGCGAAACGGTGGGGGAATTAATAATAAAGTGCCCCCGGCTTCCCAAAAAAACATTTTTTCTCCTTAAAACATGTTCCTTTTGGGGCATCACAACCCGTCGTAGAAAGATCTACCCCCAGGGTTTAGGTTAGGTCCGTGAACCTATTCAAAGGTTCCTTGTGGAGGGAAGGTAGGAAAAGGTTAGTACTTCTTTCGAACCCCCTCTCTTGCCCCCGTTCATTAAAAATTTTAATAGGATGCAGTGTTAAAAGTCCTAACCATGGGGGGGTCGGCACGAGCAATTCATCCTTAATGGGGGGATAACCCCCTTTTGAAAAATAATTTTTTTTGGGGGAATTTTTTCCCAGGTGGGTTTTGGGCCCTCTCCTGAAACGGCTATTCAGCTCCGAGTGTTCCGGCGAAAAACTAAAGGGCTTTAGCTTTGCACCTCAGGGGGGCATCAAACCCCTCCCCCGGCTGAAAAAAATCATCAAGGGGGATTAAACAATCACCCGTTCAATCAGGGGTTTTCCCTACAAAGCCTTTTGGTAAGCAACAAATTTTAGTAAACCCTTTAAACGTTCATAGGAAAAATTTTAAGCTGTGAAAAAAAAAAAGATTGATTGATTAAAAAATCCCTAATTTTTCCCCCGTTCACCCCAAAAAGAAAAGGGGGCAATTTGGGGAACCCAAACTGGGGCCCCGGCAGGACCGGCTCGCCCCTCCCGAACCCCAACTGGCTCCAACCCCGGGTAGTCGTCAACCACTTGCAAAAAAGGATTATTTGGTCCTGAAGATTGTAAAAAGGGGTTTTTAATTGCAAATCTGCAAGGTATTTCAGTCACTCCGCAAAGTTCCTTTACGGGGGCCCCCCTTTTCCAACTTTTTGACAGGAATGGAAAAGAGGGAAAAAAAAAAAAAAAGTGTTCACCTGTGGGAACAGAAAAAGAAAAAAATTTAAGGGAACTGCTCACGGAAGGTTTAGAAGTCACAACCCTAATCATCCAAAAAACTTTCAACCCCAAACTGATATCCAAAATTTTTCCCGACAAAAAAAAAAAGGAAAAAAAAAAAAAAAAAATAGTTTTACCTGTGATAACACGCAAAAAAAAAAAAAAATTAAGGGAAATTCCCCACCTGGAATGGTTGTGAGAAGTCAAACCCTGTCAAACACAGAAATACAACCGGGGAACCGTATCCCATACAGCAACAACTTTTTTCCGACCCCAAGACACTAACGTTTGGCTTGAATCTTTAGTAGTGGGACGTTCTAAGCGCTTTGCTTGGGGGCATAAAATACTTGAACACAGGTTGAAAGAAAGTCTTGTATTCTTCATACAAATTGGCAAAAATAAACACACAGGTTTAAAACACAAGCAGGAGACCAGCGGCCAAGTAATCTAACTCAGAAATAACTCTCCAAAACGATTAATCTTTTCTCTTTTAACCGCAAGCCATGAAAAAGGGGCCTAAAGAGAGGTTCAGGTCCACAAGTGCTTCAGATTCCCAGTGGGAATGGGGAGTACGGTCCAAGGCTTCGGGTCAAACACAGGTTCCGCAGGTAGATTCGAAGCCTGATTGCTCACGTGGCTTTTTAAAGAAGCAAACAGAGAGAATCAGGGGGGAACATGCAAGGGAAAACCCATTTTGCTGGGGCAAGATACGCAGCAAAACAGAAAGCAAAATGGCCGCGAACAAACTGGTTTAGAAACGATACACAGAATTTCATTTTTATGGATCTGGGAAGCGACTGAGGTGGGGGTGTGAGTCAGTTTCCCCCGGGATCCCAATTTGGGGGCGTGCTTCTGGCCTTTTTGGATTCCCCAGGTTAGGGTTGTGGAAGGGAACCCTAAAAGGGTAAAGGGGGGACCAGGGCACAACTGGAATAAACTTCCCTTGTGGTGATAAAACTGCAAAAATGGAAAATTACAGATTCCCGTCGGGGCCAACTCCCAGACCTTTTAGACCCCTTCCTTTTTTCTTCTTGATTGATGACGGGTTTTTTTCACAAAGTTTTAAAAGGGGTTTGGACACAAAATTTAATTGGCTTGGCCGTGGTTATTGTTTTCCTCCGTCCTCTGATGCACAAACTTTTTGTTTTATATTTGGGAAACTTGTACAACGTAGGGTTTTTTTTCCCACGGTTTCCAATTTTGCTCTTCTTTTTTCCCTTTTTATTTCCCTTTTTTCCGGGTCAAGGTTGGGGGGGCACTTTGTTGTAAATTCTTCCCGTTTTTCCCTGCCTTGTTGAGACTTTCTTCTCACAGTTTGCACTCGTCTGTATGTTTTTCCGATGAGTCCCATTTTCAATGGCGCTCCCTCCGGTTTACCCCCCCAATTCAAAACCATTGAGTCTTTTGGGCCTTCTCTCATAAAATAGGCTGGAGTTTCAGTTAGTGGAAATTTTAGGTATATGGGGTTTACAAACAGCCAACGGGTAAAATGGCATCGATTCCTGTCTTCAAGGATGGATCTCAACAATCAAGGCTATGGTTCATTTTTTTCCCAAAAACCGTTGGTTTTTTGGGGGGATGGGTTGTTCTAAAATTTTTTTTTCCCCCTAATGTGACAGGAAAATTTCCCTTAATAAATCACTTCGAAAGCGGGTCCCATCGGGTTAATTTTGGGTACCTCGGCTGAGAACTTGCTTAAAAAGGGCTTGCTGCCGTCATGCGGTTTCCTTAAATGGAAAAACCCCGAAAAATGGGGGTAATGGTCCCCCCTGGTCAAGGGTATACCAGTTTCCTTTTGGCGCAATTTTCGTGGTCCAGGGGCCCCATTTAGGGGAAAAGGTCCCCGGGAAGTTGCGGGGTGCCCTTTGACACCCTAGTCCTTTTTTCGAGACCCCAGGGGCCCCGTTTGACACCCCCTCTCAAGGAGCGGGGGTCCCCCAGTTTTAAAAAGGTCTCCGGGCTCCAGCTTTCTCCGCCCAAAAGTCCGTTTCGTGGGGTTCTTCCAAAAAACCCTTTGGGCTCTCCCCGGGGGCCACATTTGGACCCTCTCATGGGTTTGGGGGGGGAAATCTCCCGCACATTCTCCGGTATAGGGCAAACGCTTTTTTCGTTCCACAGGGCTTGGGAATTGGGGCATCCTTTTCAAGAACCTTCCGCTTAAAAACCCTTGATGCGGCGACCAGGATCACGCCCGAGTCTCTCCACTGGATGGGGTTAAAAAGGGTTTATATTGCACCATACGCTTTTTTGACTCGTTCGGGGGCCCCCCTTTGTGGAACCAGGTACTCAATTTTCTTGTCGTCCTTCTTTTTCCTGCAGGGGCAGCGGCCCTTTGGGAAAAACCACTTGATTTTCGGCCGCCGGTATTTTTATAAACTGGAATTGGACAAACCCAGCCATCCATGCTTCCCTGGACCCCGCTTGGGGTTTTCCGGGGGTTTAAGGTTGTTACGTAAACGCAGTGAAACCCCTTGGAGGCAATAATGCT
>JARQOD010009671.1:0-30449 GCA_033576555.1 Oophaga sylvatica
TTAAGATTAATGGGGGTCCCAAATTTTTCAATAACGTATCTTCTTGTATTGACTTTTTTACATATTTTGACATCTAAAATGCGAATTTTACTGTGAAAAATCTACCAATCATTAAAAATATTTAATGAATAGGCCCCCCAACACGCCCTTTATGTTTGGGTACTAGGAGTGCGGGTAAAAAAGGAAATACACCAGAGCATTTGGGAATCTAGAGATTGCAGTACCCTGACTAAACCAACAATAAGGCAGCCGTGGACGTTCCTACGTTGGCCCTAGACGCCTCGTCACAGCCGAGAAACAACTACCCCTAAAGTGAAATAGGAAAGCTATCTGCCCCGGAGCAGAACCCCAAAGAATAAAACCCCCCAAACAAGTAATGGGGTTTAGCCCAAGAAGAAATACGACACAAAAGAAAATATATAGAAACGCGGGGCCCAACTCTAAAAAAAAAGGGAAAGGGAAGGGGACTTACTGCAACCCCAAAAACCCTGAAAACCCCAAACCTCAATAATTTCAAAATCACCAGATCACACGCCTCTACCACCTAAATTATTCTCTGGTGTAACAAAATAAAAAAAGCAGCCACGAAAAAACTGGAAAAACAAAATCAAACATCAGTGGTGAACTAAACTAAGGGCAAAAGCCCCCGGGGGGGCCCCAGAACCCCCAAAAGAATGCGGGACAAAAGAAAAATATAGACAAAAACAAAAAGAAGAAAATGTCTTACGTTAGCAGGAATGCAGACACACACAGCGGGCTACAAGGGAAACGGGAATAAGGATCAGACCAAAACAATTGATCACCGGCAACCCTGAGGGGAAGGGTGATCCCTTTAAAAGACCATCAAAAACACCGTTTCCCCAGTCCTCAAAATCTTCACTGAACAACCATACCGCTTTAAAAACCAGAGGGAGTCTCTGCTCAAACTCATCTCAAACCCATTCACAACTACCCCCCCCCTTTAGGGGGGGTCACCGAACCCTCTTTTAAACAACCATCGGTCAGGATGAGTTTTTATGAACCAGGATGAGTCTCCCAGCATAGTCCGAAACAACACCCAAGAATTGTCTTCCGACCCTAAACCCCTCCACTTAACCAAATACTGGAGTTTCGTTAGAAAAAAAGAGAACTAAAAAATTTTTTCAAAACCCCATATCCAGATTCCCCCAAACCCAAAAAAGGATCAGGGGGCACGCAGCAGGAACCACTGGCTCAACAAACCTCTTCAAAGTGTTGAATTCCCCTACCCCAAGTATCGGGTATCGGCCATATTGCGTTACGGAAACCGAACTTAAATTCCCCTACTTTTTTCCATATCGTATACCGGAATCGGGAAATCCCAAATTCTTTGAGAGGCAATGTGTTTTTTGTCGCCAATGAGGAAAACCTACAAGTTGGGGACATCCTGTAATGCTGCGGTCATTTAAATAAGGCATGGCTGTGATTGGGTGCTGAAAATTCAAATCACTATAAAAGGCGCCCCGCCTTTTAGCGCACGTGCTGGGAAATCATAAGGACAGAACGCTACCGCTAACTCGAGGGACAGTTACTATTGCATTTTGTGTACTACTGTGCTTGAGGAGGTAGTTTACCCCCGCTGTTTTAAAGCTTCATTTTGCATGTTTTTTAACGCCCCCTGTGCAAGGGGTTTTGGTTTTTACGTGCAGTGACCTGCGTTTGCTCTGCCCACCGTGTTTGTAGCACGCACGTGTCACTGCCTTTTTTTTTTTTTTATTTAGTGGAAATTGGGGCAGCCCTATTTAATTTTGAAAAAAATCAAATCTATTGTGTGAGTGCTTCCCTCCGTATACAAAACATTGGTTGCAAACACTATAGAACTACACAAAGGCTTTTCACAGATGTGAATTTTTTTTTTTTCATGTTCACTGCAGTCCTTTAGGTTTTTATTTTTTTAGGCGATTTACCTCCAGTTAGTTCTTCAACCACTGCCGGGGGTAGTCTGCTGGCGGTTCACTGCCTCATCCCTTTACATTTTCTCTAATTGGTGCTGCTCCTTTTTTGTGGAAAAAAATCTAAATTTTTTGTGACGCGCTTCCCCTCCGTAACATCATTGGTTGCAAAAACTATAAAACTACACAAGGAGCTTTTTTACAGATAGTGAAAAGTTGTGTTTCGTGTTCACTGCAGTCTGTGAGGGGTTTTTGTTTTTTTTAGTTTCAGATACCTCCCGTTATTCTTCAACCACGCCGGGGTTTTATCTGCTGACGTTTCACTCCTCATCCTTCACATTTTTCTCTATTGGTCTCTTTCCCTTTTTTTTGGAAAAAAAACTAATCTATTGTGTGACGCGCTTCCATCCCTATACAAACGGGGTTGAAAACACATAAAACACAAAAAGGGCTTTTCACGATGTGAATAGTTGGTTTCAGTGTTACTGTGCTTGATTTTTTTTTTAGTGAGATTACGCTCCAGTTTGTACTTCAACCACCGGTTGTGTCTGCTGGGGTGTCACTGTCTCATTCTCACATTTTTCTCTAATTGGTCTGCTCCTTTTTTGTGGAAAAAAAACTAATCTATTATTTGCCCGGCTTCCTCCTATAAAAAAATTTGGGTTCAAACTAAAAACTACAAAAAGGGAGCTTTCACAGATAGTGAAAATTTGTGTTTCGTGTTCCTGTGTCGGGAGCTTTTATTTGGGGTGCAATTCGCCCCTTTTTTTATTTCAACCACTCCCGGGTTGTAGTCTGTGAGCGTGTGTACGTCTCATCCTTCACATTTTTCTCTAATTGGTGCTGCCCTTTTGTGGAAAAAAAAACTAATCTTTTTAGGGTGACGCGCTTCCATCCGTAACAAACATTGGTTGCAAACATATAAACTACACAAAGAGCTTTTCACAATAGTAAATATTTGTGTTTCAGTTTTCCCCTGTAGTCTGTGCTTTTCATTTTTGAGTGCAATTACCTCCGTTTGTCTTCAACCCCCCGGGTTTGGAGCCGGGGCTTTTTCCCACTGTTCATCCTTCCATTTTTTCTCTAATTGGTGCTGCTCCTTTTAGTGGAAAAAATAAATTATTAGTGTACCCTTCCACCGTATACAAACATTGGTTGCAAACACAAAAGAACTACACAAAGGGCCCTTTCCGAATGAACATTGGCTCGGGGTTCATGTAGTCTGTGGGGAAAACCACACTTAGGCCTTAATTTTTCTGACTTTTTTTATAAATTTCCCAAAGATAAAAGTCAGTGAGTAAGGCACGGGGCGGGTCGGGGCCGTGGATTTCAGCGGGGAGGGAGTGGGGATTCTGTGGCTGCTGCCGCACCCAGGACACAGCATCCACCAGTTTTCCCCGTGAGCGTTCCTTTTTTTGCGCACTTTTGTAGGGCCACTCCCCCCCTGCTCGTGAAGAACAAATTAAGCCGTTGGGGTTGGATGGCAGCCAAGAAACCTTAATCCCTTTCCCACCTCCTTCAGGACCACAGCACTGTTGAACAACCCATCCCTTCACCGCCTCCAAATTGCCCAGGCATCAGAGGCTCTGTACGGGACCCAGCTGGTCTCGCTTCTTTTCCAAATCTTTGGTTTGGAAACGGGGGGGGCCCACCAAGCAGTTTTTGGAATTAAAAGAAAGGCGTATGCAGTGATGCGCAACAGCTGTGTCCCCTTGAATTAAAGAGGGGGGTGACCAGGCCGAGGTCAGACACCGCAGAACGCATCTGTGATGATGAACCATTGCCATTTTTCTGTGACAGGGTGCGGGCCCCGCCCCCCAAACAACAGCAGGTGTTAAAGGGGTAGTGGGGAGATAAATAGGCCCAAGCCCCAACAGCGTGGGGAACAGGAAGGTGGGGGAGCACTCTGGGGGAGAGATTGCCCCAACGGCCCCCAAACAGTAGGGAGAGGTAGGCTGCAACTCCTTGCCTTAGCCTCCATTTGGCACCCGTTTGGGCATTTTTTCCCTTACAACAGCCAAACCCCCGGCGCTCCCGGGCTTTCTCGCGGGCCTTTTTTGATACAGTTGCGTGTATTTCTAGTCAAAAACAAGCTT
The DNA here is from genome assembly GCA_033576555.1 of Oophaga sylvatica. NCBI lineage: Eukaryota > Metazoa > Chordata > Amphibia > Anura > Dendrobatidae > Oophaga > Oophaga sylvatica. Next base: position 4,007 of record JARQOD010009671.1, read on the forward strand.
TGTAATCAAAAAATTAAAAGAGGAAAGTGTCATAACCTTAAACAACAAATATGTGGGAAAAATTTTCGGTCAACACTTTGTTTATTCAAAGACACACTGGAATGTACCAACCTACAACACCTCATCTTCAGCCCTGTTGGGGCCTCTTTCCCCCATTACACACAGCTGGAAGGCTTCCCAAAGGGCGCCATGGAGAACCTTTCACGTTGTCCAGAACCAGTGTTATTCCACCCACGGGGCAAGTTCCCTGCATCCCACCACCCAGGCCAAAAAACAGCCATTGCACAGGCGGGGGATAAAAAGGGGCCATCCCGGGAAACCATCCACGAGAAAGGGTCTAAGCTGTCATTGCAAAACTCCTCCCCCTTAAAATGCTGTCATCAGGCTGGGGAGACTGCTTTTTCCGTAATTAAGGGCTTTGGCAGTCCCACAATACAAGGCCCAGCCGATTTTATTTCAGCAGCAAGCCGTCCCGGGTCGAAAAAGCATGTTGGGGAAAAATTTAAAACATGCGCTACTAAACCCGTCAGAGCAAGGCCACCTGACCCCGAGCGGGGACCAGTCCCATGCCAGGGACATCCTTTCACTCACCCCCTTTTGGGTGAATTTTGTGGAGCGGTCAATCGCGAGTGGCCTGTACTTTCCCCAACTCCAAGGTTTCCCGGAACAAAGTCTGTCCCTGACTCCTCCCCTACTCCGTTTCCCAGATCACGCTGCGGGAGCCGCCCGGGTCTACCTCCCAGGACCCGTGGACGTTACCCTGATACCGAAGAGCCAGCCGGGGCCAAAGGGAAAACAGGCCGTTCTAAAATTAAATTTCCCGGGGGAATCGAACCACACAGCGCAGGGGGTCGGGAAGCCATCAAGCGGGAAAGGGCGACTTGGTTTTTTCCCAGCGAATCCCAGCCAGGTTTGGGAGGTGTGACAATGGCCGAAATCTGGGCGCTCGGGGCCTTGGCAACCTACTCACAACCATGTCGGCACTGTGCTCAATTTGGCGGCAGATTTTTTTGGGGACATCCATCTTGGCACTGCTGCCAAGGTCCCCCGAGTGCGCTCACTCGACGTTCAGCAGGCCAATCGCGCTTTGCGCTCTGCAACGCAGATTGCCCCTTTCCCTGAACATCCATAAATGTGACAAATCCCCCAGGGGGGAATTCAACGTTACAATGTTGGAGGGGTTGTTGAGCAGCCCAGAAATTTAAGGGGTACAGCTCATCAGCGCAACAACACCAATTTTGCCCCGTCCACACTTCACCTTAATGGGGGGGGCCCATAAAAACATGTGCCACGTTTGCGTGCGTTTGATGAGTCAACCCCGGATGGGAGTGCGATGATACTATCAGCCTGACTGTCCCCCTTATCTGCCTGCTTCAAAAAACACTGAAAAGCAAAAAGGGATGAGGGTTTTGGAAGGGGTGGGGGATGAGGATCAAAAAAAATTCCCCCTTCTGGAAAGTCAGGAAAACGTGTTCCCTCAAAAAGGGGCGGGGCATGCTCATTTGTAGGAGGATGAGGGGGAGGATAAATGGAGGGGGAAGACATCGCTCCGAAGGGTACAACCTCTAGTCAGTATGTAGAGCGGGGGGGGGAGCAGAGCGGGCAAGAAAACCCTCTGCAGAGGACAGCGTTTCTTTCCATTTGGGAGTTGCAGCACATGGTTGATTTCATGCTCGTGCCAAAAAACGACCGCCCACCCCCACTTTCCACGACGTCTGATTTTGGGTGTACCCCTCCAACCCCTCGCAAACCCGGGACAACGTAAAACCCTCATCACACCTTGAACCCGGGGGCGTAAAATGCGGGAGTACCCAAAACACGGTGCAAATCCCTAATGTTCTACCCTTACGCCGAGACACGCTGCTGCTACTGCTTTAAAAAAGCAGCTCGTCTGAGGCGTGTAAAAGCTCGCAACAAAGGGGGCACACCAGGGCCTCGCACAGGGAAAGACCAATGTTCAAAAGTGGCAAAGTTTTTTGTGGCAGCGCCAAAATGTCTACACCCTCCGAGAGGGGTCCAGTCGGGAGGCAAAATCCGTCAGTGGTGACAACAACTTTGGGTTTGCCTCTCATGTACTCCCAAGGCTCTTCCCCCTTAATTTTTGGGGCTCAAGCGGGGAAAAAATGGGGAGAGTTACCCCTATGCATTGAGGTGCTGGTTGCCCTGCTCCAGTGTATTATCGGACGCGTCTTTTTGCTGAGGGGTTACTAACAGACCGTCGCAGGGGACTATCCCCCGTAATGTAGACCGCTTACTTTTTAAAAAGAAAAAGGCATGGATCCCGCCAAATTTCTCGTCCGTTTAAATTTAAATAACTGGTTGCAAGTTATCCTGTCTCCTGTTATTTCATCTTTCACCCCTGAACTCTACCCCTGGGCTCCAAACACTGCCAGTTCTGCTCAGAAGTGTCGTGTCCCAGAAAAAAACACAACTCTACTTTTAGTGGGTTCAAACCCACTTTTTCCCCCGTGTCAAGGGCAAGAAGTGCCCCGTTCCCACAAAAGGACAAAAAAACAACCAACATGCCCAAAGGGGGAAGACCGTCACCCGCTTTTTCAAAAAAACATAAAAATGTGAAGTTTTGCGGGCCCCGAATTTTAAATTTTTTAAAAAAATAGGACAAATAATAATTGTCATCAAAAGCGCATATCTCACTGTCTTTTAGAAATGGTAACAAAAAAAAACATAGTTACTCTCACTTTTTTAAATTAATGAAAAAAAGTACTTTTAAACTTATGATTAATGTTTTTTAAAGGAACTTTATCTTACCTGAAAAATAATGCACTAAAATATTACGAACTTCATCCCCATCATCATGACATTTTTTTTATACAAACTTTAAAAAATACACTACTGATGCCAACGAACTTCAAACCCAATATGAAAAATGGCCACATGTAAACAGGGTAAAAATCCAATAAAAATTATTACATCTAGAAAGTGCACATGATACGAAATAGTATTATACCTGCAAGTGCTGTTGAAACAACCACAAAATATAAATTTAATACGGATATAGGAAACACATGCTAGTTATCATGGACAAAGTTATGTAAACTGTATCTAAATTAAGCGCGTCAACCATTAGGCTTGTTAGTCTTTACATTGTTAAAGGGGGAACTAATTTTTTGGTTTGTCATGGGTGTAGTATTACACTTTAAATTTATTACTGCGTATTTTTTGGCGCCCCTATGCGCAATAAGCAGCCAACCTCACTTTTTCAGCAAATTTGCCAACCCCTCCCCTACCCTACGCGTGACAGTGGGAAAGGTAGGTTGAGGGATAACTTTGCGCAAACAGACTTTTTTTTTACCCCCCAACACTCACAAGCAAAAAAATGCATGATTACCGAAATTTTTATTGACGACAGTATAACATGGGGCATCCCCATCAGGGGCTTCCACTTGTATAAGACAAAGAAAAACCCTTTGCTATCCGTACCTTTGTTTAAACCTACACTTGCGGGCACCCCATTTAAAATTTGTACAAAACAATGCCTAATTTTTTTTTAAAATGGTTATTTTTTATGTACATTATTTTCTAAATCACATTGATGACCCATGCTGGACATGTCATACATGCTATAAAAGTTACATTTTAAAACTTAAAAATTAAATTGCTGTGACGTCCTAAAATTTTCGTGAGTGATAGTGACTAATTTCAAAACCTTTTTCTTCACTAGTTATAGTTTAACATTTCGTTCCTTAACATTATTCCAAAAAAAAAAAAAGTACTTTTTTTTCTTAAAATTTTTAACCATATTTTGTTACCAATTTTTTTGGGTGTTGTGTTGTTCCATTTATTTTTTGGCTGGCATAACGTTTAGATTTGTTTTTTCTTTATTTTTTCCCTTTTTGAAATTTAGAAAAAAGGTCTTTTTACCGTGTTAGCCAGTAGATGAAAAATATTTGATTCAAGGGCAGCAGGTTTTTTAAACCTTTTTTTGGAAAAGAAAAATGGAAACAAATTTAAGCTTTCAAGCTATCACGCTCTCTCGGGGAAAGACAACTAAAAAAAATTAGCATCCTTTTCTATACACAACAGGACACGGAAAATGCAATGGTAAGCAAAAATGATGTATCAAACTTCATTTTCTCACGGGATAACATAAATTTTCAAAACTTTTCCTAATAAGGATAGAAAGTTTGATTCCCTCTCATTGGCGTTTTTTTTGGGGGTTTTCATGCCCCTGGAAGGGCATAACGCAATTCCTTAATTGATATAAAATGCAAAATCCGTGATCTATTCATTCCATCACTAACAGTGTCAAAGGTCATAGAGTTTATATTCTAAAACCTTGTATTTCTCATATTTGAATTTAAAATTTAATAACAGTAATTCCCATACCAGATCTATGCCCGGGGGGGGGCATAAAAAGTTTTTTGCCACAGCAAAATTCATTAATTTATCTGTGATTGTGTGGCCATAATTCATCGTTGTTTCCTTTTTTTTTCCCGGTTCCCCCCTCACTTGTCCCTCCCTCATTTCAGCTATTCCTGTGTCCTTTTTGTAAAATAGTGTTCTTCTTTTTTGGTTTTACCTTACCGATGAAGACCCTGGTAGTCTCGAAAGCTTGAATTTTTTTACCATATTTTAGTTACCATTAAACGTTACAACCACAGAGGACTGTCAAGTATAAATATTTTTCTATTCTTGTAATTGAAATTTAATTTATTTTGTAGTAAAACTTATTTATTCTTGTTTGAAGACATACATTTCAATGGCCCGAACAAGGGAATAACTCAAAAATTTTTTCCTAAAAACCCTCCTTGACCCGGGGTTTCAACACCGCCGTTTTTCTCGGAAGTACTGTTGCACAGTTAACACTTGCTCCCGTTTACGGGGTTTAGTAATGCAGCTGTCCCCCCTGTTGAACGGCAAAAAAATCCTGCTCCTCCCCAAGTTCTCTTTTTCCCCGGTTACAACCGCCAGTTTTTCTCGGAAGTGCTTTAGCCAGTCTAACTTGCTCCCGGTTACTGGGGGTTCATAATTCAGTTTCCCCCGCTGTTGAACGGCAAAAAGTCCTGCCCTCCACCATGTTTTTTCTCCCCCCGGTTACAACCCCGCCATTGTTTTTGGGAAGGGTGTTCACATTTAAACATTTTCCCCCGTGTTACGGGGGGTTTAGTAAGTCACTTTTCCCCGCTTTTGAAGGGGAAAAAGTCCTGCGCCTCCACCTTTTCCCTTTTTCCATCCCGGGTTACAACACCCCCAGTTTTTCTCGGAATGCTTTGCACATTTTAAACCCTTCCCCCGTTTTCCCCGGGGGTTTTAAAAATTAAAGTTTGTTCCCCTTTTTTGTGAAGGGGAAAAAGCCCTTTGCTGCCCCCACCTTTTTCTTTTCCACCCCCGGGGTTTCAACACCGCCATTGTTTTTGGGAAAGGCTTTTTTGCACATTTAAAAAACCCTTCCCCCCCCTTGTTACGGGGGGTTTAGAAATTTGTAAACTTTTCCCCCCCGCTGTTAAAAGCAAAAAGCCCTCTGCCCCCCCCCGTTCTTTCTCACCCCCGGGGACAACACCGCCAGTTTTTTTCCCCCGGGGAATCGTTAGCACATTTAAAACACTTCCCCCCTTTTAACGGGGGGTTCAGAATTCACTTTTTCCCCCGCTGGGGAAAAAGGCAAAAAGCCCCTCCGCCTCCCCTTTTCTTTCCATCCCGGGTTTTAAAAAAACCCCCATTTTTCTGGGGAAATTGTTTACACTTTACATTTTCTCCTTTTTGGGGGGTTTTTAAAATTTTTAGCTTTTCCCCCCTTTTGGGGAAACCCAAAAAAAATCCCCTGCCCCCCACCATGTTCTTTTTTCATCCCGGGGGTTTCAACCCCCCCGTTGTTTTTCCCGGAAGTGTGTTAGCACAGTTAACACTTGCCCCCCTGTTACGGGGGGTTCCCAAAGGGTCAGCTTTTTTCCCCCCGTGTGGGGGAAAAAATCCTGCGCCTCCCCCCGTTTTTTCCCCACCCCGGGGTTCAACCCCCCCTGTTTTTGAAGTGCTTTTTTGCACAGTTAACACTTGCTCCCTTTTTCGGGGGGGTTTAGTAATGCACTGTTCCCCGGGCTGTTAAAACGCAAAAAGTCCTGCGCCCCCCCCAAAAGTTCCTTCTCATCCCTGGTTACAACCCCCCGCCAGTTGTTTTTTTTGGGAAGTGCTGTTAGCCAGTTAACACTTGCCCCCTTTTTAGGGGGTTTTTCCGTAATGTCGCTGTTCCCCTGCTGTGTGAAGGGCAAAAAGCCCCCGCGCCTCCCCCATTTTTCTTTTCCACCGGGGGGAAAAACAAAAACCCCCAGTTGTTTCTCGGAAGTCTTAGCACATCACACTTCCCCTGTTTTGGGGGGGTTTTCAGTAATGTCAGCTGTTCCCCCCCCCGGTAAAACAGCAAAAAATTTCCTGCTGCCTCAACTTTAATTTCCATGGTACCTTCTGCTACCCATGGGGTTTCCAGTACCGTCCGGGTTTTTCTCCGCATGCCTTTGGCGTGGGTCCTCCATGTCGGTATCCGATTTCCACAACGCCGGTCCTTGGTAGTGCTTTGGACACAGGAAACCTCCTGTTAGTAATTTTTCCCCCAAAACGCGCGGCCCCGGGTTGGCCATTGGCCTTTTCCTTCTGCTCCCCCGGGGGGTTCCAGCACAGCCCGGGGGGGGCCCTCGTTATTTTCTTTGGCTTTGTCCTTTTGCACCACCCGGGTTCCAGTACCGCGCGGTTCCCCCGACCCCCTTTTGGGGCCTGGTGCCCCAGGGGGGGTACCCGGGAGTTCCAGCAACGTTTTCGGGCCCCTTGGGGTATGTTTGGAGCACAGGTCCCTCTGTTTAGTAACCGTGCCCCCAGAACCGCGGGTCCTCGGTTGTGTTTTTGGGGTTTTTTCCTTCTGCTCCCCTGGGGGTTTCCCAAAGAACAGCCACTGGTCCCGTTTTTCCCCATTTTTTTTTGTCCCATCCCCAAAAACAGGAAAAAAGAAGTTAAGACAAATAAAAGGGTACAGAACAAAACAAAAAAAAAAAGCAAAGATCAAAAAGCAAAAACATTTTTTTAAAAACCAAAATAAAGAGAAAATTATCCCAAAAAATTTCTAAGCAAAAAAAAACCCCCCGGGTGTAGGGGGGTGATCCGTTCCCCTGGGGGTGCCCCTGGAAAATCCCTGATGCTGCTGGGGCTAAATGAACGGGGACAAAATTTTTAAAATTAAAATTTTTTGTGACAGCAAAAGGGAAGGTTTAAAATTCAGATTTTTACAGATTCAAGTGGGGGAAAATGCTGTCACAATAAAAAATATGATAAAAAAGGTGAATAGGAAAAAGAAGAATAAATAGAAGAATAATAACTGTTTAAAAAAAACAAAAATTTAATTTTAAAAAAAAAAGTAATAGCAAGAAGTTTTAGAAGTTTAAGAAGGGAAATGAAAAAAATTTTTGGAGAGAAAAATGATGCGCTGAAAATTTTTGAAGGGAAAGGTGTAAAAAATTAAAAAGGTGAAGACCATGGAAGTTGTGAAACAGACATATTTGACCAAAAAAAAAAAAAGGTTAAGAACATTGCAAAAATTTTTTGTCAATTTCCCCCCCGTATTTCCCCCAAAAAAAAAAAATAAGCTATTTTCCCCCGGATTGGGGGCCAAAAAACTTCCTTTAAAGTCTCCCCCCCAAACCCCCCCCAATAATTTTACATTACTCTTTCTTTTTTTTTCCTTTTTTCCCAAAAAACCAACAAGACAAAATGTTTTTTTTAATTTCGATATTTTTTTCCCCTGCCCTTTTTTGGGGACTTTTTTCCAAGGTATGGTTAAAGCCATTTTTTTTTATATCGGCGATACCATTTTTATTCCGTCCCTTTGGGGAAAAAGGAAAAATAAAGCTCAACTTAAATCTTCAACAAAGGGCTTGTGGAAAAAAGTTATGGTCTAAATTCCCGGAAGAAGCAAACAAAAAAACAGGAATTAAGAATCTCCCCAAAAAACTTAAAGGCCAATGAACCTAGGCTTAAAAAATTTGGAAGCACTCTCATGGGGAAAATTTTTTTTGGGACAACCAGACCAAGTCCCCCCCTTTAAACCGGGACCATCAGTCCTATGCCGGTTAGCAAACCGCTGGCCTTCTCCTGAGAGAGGGACAACCTCTCCACTACCTGTCCCAAATCTGTTGCATACGCTCCACAACAGAGTCAACACCTGGACAGACAGAAGCCTCCGTCTGTCCTGAAGAAAATCGAGGTGAAACCCAGAATTACAGAAAAACGAGACATCAAAGTGGCAGAGCTAGCCCTATTATTAAGAGCAAACTCAGCCAAAGGTAAAAAAGAGACCCAGTCATCCTGATCAGCAGACACAAGCATCTAAGATAAGTCTCCAATGTCTGGTTTGTTCTCTCAGTTTTGACCATTGGTCTGAGGATGAAATGCCGAGGGAAAGACAATTGAACACCCAGTTTAGAACAAAAAGTCCTCCAAAATCTGGAAACAAACTGGACTCCTCTGTCAGACACAATGTTCTCAGGATGCCGTGTAAACGAACCACGTGCTGAAGGAACAACGGCACCAATCAGAGGAGGAAGCAACTTAGGTAATGGCACAAATGTATCATTTTGGAAAACCTATCACAAATTACCCAAATGGTGGTCATTCTCTGAGAAACAGGAAGGTCGGAAATGAAATCCATAGAGATATGGGTCCATGGTCTCTTGGCACAGGCAATGGCATCAACAAACCACTAGAGCGAGAGCAAGGCTTGGAGCGAGAGCAATCCCGCAGGACTGCACAAATTCCTGACATCACGAGATAAGGTAGGCCACCAAAAGGACCGACAACCAAGTCTCTGTACCAAAAATTCCGGGATGCCCAGCCAATGCGGAACAATGAATCTCAGACATCACACTCTTTTTCCACTGGTCCGGGACAAACAATTTTCCAACAGGGCAGCACTCGGGCCTATCCTCCTGACACCCCTCCAGAGCAAGTCTCAAATTGGGCGAGATGGCGGAAAGAACTACACCCTCTTTCAAATAACAGAAGGATCAGATAACTCAGGAGAGTCCGCAAGGAAACTCCTCGAGAGGGCATCCGCCTTAACATTCTTAGTGCCAGGAAGAAAGGAAACCACAAAATTAAAACGTGTGAAAAACAAGGCCCACCTGGCCTGTCTAGGATTGAGTCGCTTGGCAGATTCCAGATAGACCAGATTCTTATGGTCCGTAAGGACCACCACCTGATGTTTGGCTCCCTCCAGCCAATGTCTCCACTCTTCAAAAGCCCACTTCATGGCCAATAATCTCCGATTACCCACGTCATAATTACGTTCAGTAGGAGAAAATTTTCGAGAGAAAAAGGCACAAGGGTTACTTTTAGAGGTCTCTGGATCTTTTTGGGACAAAACGGCACCTGCCCCAATTTCAGAGGCATCAACCTCCACCTGAAATGGCAGAGAAACATCAGGCTGCCGTAGAACAGGAGCAGAAGTGAATCTCTGCTTAAGTTCCTGAAATGCAGGAACTGCCTCAGGAGGCCAATTCACCACATCAGAACCCTTTCTGGTCAAATCAGTTAATGGTTTAACAATAACCGAGAAATTACCAATAAATTTACGATAAAAATTGGCAAAACCCAAAATCTCTGAAGAGCCTTTAATGAAGTAGGTTGGACCCAATCACAGATGGCCTGAACCTTGACCGGGTCCATTTCAATAACAGATGGGGACAAAATGAATCCCAGAAATGAGATCCTCTGTACGCCAAAAAGACACTTTGATCCCTTCACATACAGAGCATTCTCTCTCAAAATCTGGAACACAGTTCGAACATGTTTCACATGAGGTCCCAGTCATTAGAAAAAATCAAGATATCATCCAAATAAACAATCAGAAATTTGTCCACAAAATCCCTGAAAATGTCATTCATGAAGGACTGGAAGACGGAAGGAGCATTAGTGAGCCCAAAGGGCATCACTAGGTACTCAAAATGCCCTTCAGGGGTTATTGAATGCCGTCTTCCATTCATCCCCGTGCTTAATGCGAATAAGGTTATACGCCCCTGAGGTCAAGCTTGGTAAACCAAGTAGCGTTTTTCACCCTGGAAAACAGGTCAGAAATCAAGGGTAATGGGAATGATATTTCACAGTAATATTGTTCAAGAGACGATAATCAATACACGGCCTTAATGAACCATCTTTTTTGGCCACAAAGAAAAAACCGGCACCTAAGGGTGAAGAGGATGGTCTGATATGACCCTTCTCCAATGATCCTTGATATAAGACCGCATAGCGTCATGTTCAGGTACAGACAAGTTAAAAAGGCGACCTTTAGGAATTTACTTCCCGGCACTAATTCAATAGCGCAGTCATAGCTCCTATGGGGAGGCAAGGATGCAGATTTAATTTCGCTAAACACATCAGAAAAATCAATCAAAAGTCAGAACATCCTGAGCCTGGGGGGAGGCAGAAAAAACAGGAGTGTTGGTATTAACACATTGGCAGCCCTAACTGGTTACAGACACAGATTTCCAATCCAAAACAGGATTATGAGACTGTAACCAAGGGAAACCCAGCACGATAATGTCATGCAGATTATACAGAACCAAAAATTTGCAGCACTCCTGGTGATCAGGTTCAACCCTCATTATCACCTGAGTAGAAAAACTGGGGTTTATTCTCAGCCAAAGGGTAGAATCGATCCCCAGTAGGGGAATAGACTTCTGTAGGGGTATCAAGGGAAACCCACAACGTTTAGCAAAATCATAATCCATCAGGTTAATAGCTGCTCCAGAATCAACGAAAGCCTGAGCAGAAAATGAGGACAGAGAGCATATCAGAGTGACAGTTAATAAAAACTTAGTCTGAACACTACCCAAGACAACTGAGCGTGCAAAACGTCTTCCCCGCTTAGGGCAGACTGAAATAGCATGAGAGGCATCACCACAGTAGAAACATAACCCATTTGCGCTTTCGAAACTCATGACGCTGTGCCCCAGACACCACTCTATCACACTGCATGGGTTCAGAAGCTGGTTCACAAGGCAACACCATTCCACGCATACTTCTCCGCTCACGCAAACGTCTGTCAATTTGAATCGCTAATGACATAGAATCATTGAGACCAGAGGGGACAGGGAAATCCCACCATAACATCCTTTACATTATCTGACAGACCCTTCCGGAAAAGGGCTGCCAAAGCGTCGTCATTCCATTTGGTCAGGACTGCCCACCTACGGAATCTCTGACAGTATAACTCAGCGTCATAAGGCCCCTGTTTTAATGCCAACAAGGCTTTTCAGCTTGATCAGTGACATTAGGCTCATCGTACAATAACCCCAAAGCCTGAAAAAATGCATCAACATCACTCAAAACAGGATCCCCCGGTGTCAGGGAAAAAGCCCAATCCTGAGGATCGCCGCGCAGGAGAGAGATGATAATTTGAACCTGCTTGCGCTGCGTTCCCTGAGGACTTAGATTTTAAGGCAAAAAACAATTTACAATTATTTTTGAAATTCTGAAACTTAGCTCGATCCCCCAAAACAAATCTGGCATGGGGATCCTAGGTTCCACAACAGGCAACCTAGCAAGATATGCAGCAATACTCTGAACCTCAGTGGCAAGCTGTCCCACACGGCCAGACAACCGTGCAAACTCCATTGAGAGAAAAGATCCTCCCCAGCACCCAGAGATACAGAGGGAAAAAAAAAATGCAACAAACAAAAAATATCTCTGACAACTCTGACAAACCTTTTTTCTTTCACAATATTTTTTCCTTCTGTGAGTACCATACAATTTTCAATTTTTGGGCCGGTGATACTGTTATGTTTCGGTAGCTGAGGAGTGCAGGTAAAAAAGGCAATACACCAGAGCAGTTGGAATCTATGAGATTGCAGTACCCTGACTAACCACCACAACTAGAGGCAGCCGTGGAGCGTTCCTACGTTGGTCCTAGACGCCTCGTCACAGCCTGAGAAACTAACTACACCTAAAGATAGAAATAGGAAAGCTATCTGCCCCGGAGCAGAACCCCAAAGATAATAGAAAGCCCCCAAACAAGTAATGGCGGTTAGACAAGAAGAAATACTGACACAGAAAGAAAATAGTATGAGCAAACGCTGGGGCCCAAACTAACTAAATAGAAAAGGATAGGAAGGGTACTTACTGCAATCCCAGAAAACCCTGAAAAGCACCAACTCTACTAATTTCAAAATCACCTGAGATCACACGACCTCTACCACCTAAATTAGTTCTCTGGTGTAACAAAATCAAAACAGCAGCCACTGAAAAAACTGGAAAAAGCAAAAGTACAAACATCAGTGGCTGAACTAAACTAAGAGGGCAAAAGCCCCGGAGGGGACCCAGAAGGCCCCCACAGAAGTGCAGGACAAAATGCAAAAATATAGTACAAAAACAAAAAGAAGAAAATGTCTTATCTGTTAGCAGGAGATGCAGACACGACACAGCAGGCTACAAGGGAAACAGGAATGAAGGATTCAGACCAGAACAATTGATCACCGGCAACCCTGATGGGAAGGTGACTCCCTTATATAAGAACCAGTCAGTAACACCTGATTCCCAGTCCTCACAATCTTCACTGAACAGACCATACCACTTGTAACCACCAGAGGGAGTCTCTGCTCAGAACTCATCTCAAACCCATTCACAATACTGACCCCTGCGGTACCCCACTGGTCACAGCGACCCAGTTAGAGAATATGCCATTTATAACGACCCTCTGCCTTCTATCACTAAGCCAATTACTTACCCATAAACACATATTTTCTCTTAGACCCAGCACTCTCATTTTGTGTACCAACCTCTTGTGGCACGGTATCAAATGCTTTGGAAAATCAAGATATGCTACGTCCACTGTCTCACCTTGGTCCAGTCTATAGCTTACCTCTTCATAAAAACTGATTAGATTGGTTTGACAGGAGCAATTCCTCATAAACCCATGCTGACATGGAGTTAAACAGTTATTCTCATTGAGATAATCCAGAATAACAACCCTCAGAAACTCTGCAAATAATTTACCAACAATAGATGTTAGACTTACTGGCCTATAATTGCCCTTTTTGAATATTGGTACCACATTTGCTATGCGCCAGTCCTGTGGAACAGACTCCATCACTATAGAGTCCCTAAATATAAGAAATAATGGTTTCTCTATTACATTACTTAGTTCTCTTAGTACTCGTCGGTGTACGCCATCCGGACCTGGAGATTTATCTATTTTAATGTTATTTAGACCAGTTTCGCACCTCTTCTTCGGTTAGATTGGTTACCCTTAATATAGGGTTTTCTTTGTCTCTCAGCATTTCACCTATAGGAAAGATGTGTATCTTCGTACCGTGTTAGCCAGTAGATAGAAAAATATTTAGACTTGAGAGTCCTCAGTGGTTGATACCTTTTAATGGCTAGCTGAAAAGATGGTAACAAATTGCAAGCTTTCGAGACTACTCAGGTCTCTTCATCAGGCATAGACTAATTAGTCTATGCCTGATGAAGAGACCTGAGTAGTCTCGAAAGCTTGCAATTTGTTACCATCTTTTCAGTTAGCCATTAAAAGGTATCAACCACTGAGGACTCTCAAGTCTAAATATTTTTCTAGCATTTCACCTAGTTTTTTTATTTTCCACCGTGAATACCGTGGAGAAGAAGGTGTTTAATATATTAACTTTTTCCTCATCATCTACAACCATTCTTTCCTCACAATTTTTTAAGGTGCCTACACTTTCACTTGTGATTCTTTTACAATTGATATACTTGAAGAACATTTTGGATTAGTTTTACTCTCCTTAGCAATGTACTTTTCTGTTTCCTTTTTGGCAGCTTTAATTAGTTTTAGATAAAGTATTTTTCTCCCTATAGTTTTATAGAGCTTCTACGGTGCCATCCTGCTTTAGAAGTTTAAATGCTTTCTTTTACTGTTAATTACTCCTCTTACTTCTCTGTTTAGCCACATTGGGTTTTTCCTATTTCTTGTCCTTTTATTCCCACAAGGTATAAACCGCGTACCGTGCCTGTTTAGGATGTTCTTAAACATTTCCCATTTATTATCTGAATTCTTATTTCTTAGGACATTATCCCAGTCAACCAGATTAAGGGCAAATCTAAGCTGGTCAAACTTTGCATTCCTAAAGTTCATTGTTTTTGTGACTCCCTGACAAGTCCCCCCAGTGAAAGACAAGTGAAACTGTACAATATTGTGGTTCGCTATTTCCTAGATGCCCGACGACCTGCAGATTTGTTATTCTGTCAGGTCTAATAGATAGTATTACGTCTAAAAGTGCTGCTCCTCTGGTTGGATTCTGCACCAATTGTGAAAGATATTTTTTCTTGGTTATTAGCAGAAAACTGTTGCCTGTATGGGTTTTGCAGGTCTCTGTTTCCAGTTAATATCCGGGTAGTTAAAGACCCAAATAGCAAGGACCTCATTATGGGTTGCAGCTTCATCTGTCTTCCTTAGTAGTAGACTTTCCATGATTTCTATTATATTTGGGACCCCAATGAGAATTTTGTTCCTACTTTTCCCTCCATGTATTTCGACCCATATAGACTCGACATCCTCATTTCCTTCACTAATATCCTGCCTTATAGTGGACTTTAAACAAGACTTTACATAAAGACAAACCCTCCTCCTCTCCAATTTTTACAATCCTTGCTAAACAGACTGTAACCCTGTAAGTTAACTGCCCAGTCATAGCTTTCATCTAACCATGTCTCGCTTATTCTCACTATGTCATAGTTACCTGTAGATATTTCTGCTTCTAGTTCTTCCATCTTGCTTGTCAGGCTTCTGGCATTTGCAAGCATGCAGTTTAGAGGATTCTGTTTTGTTCTAATCTCCTCCATGTGTATTGTTTTAGAAATTTTCTTACCTCCCTTCCGATTATGTTGTCTTGGGTCTTCTTTGCCGCATCTCATATCCTTCATCTGTATATTTTCTGGCTTCATGTTCATGTCTAACTTTTTTATTCCCGTCCCTTCTTCTAGTTTAATGCCTTTCTAATGAGTGTAGCGAGTCTTCGGGCATGTTTTCACATTTCCCCCACAGAATCTGATAACAAATTTCACCCACAGAGCATGTTTCCTCATTTTCCCAAAGAAGCTGATTAAAAATTTCACACTCAGAAGATTGGGCACAATACCTCCTCAGGCAGAGTTGCAGAAAACACAAAGCGACTTAAAGGCACAGTACCCTCACAGATATTAACTAAAGAAAACCCACAGCAGCTTTTGGCAAAGTACTCCCACAGATATTGGTTGCAGAATACACAAAGCAGCTTTTGGCACAGTAATCTCACAGATATGGGTTAAAGAATACACACAGCAGCTTTTAGCACAGTATTCCCACAGATATTGATTAAAGAAAACACAGAGTGGCTTTTGGCAAAGTACTCCCACAGATATGGGTTAAATAATATACACACAGTAATCCCACATGTATGCTTTAAAGAGTATGTACAGCGGCTTTTGGCACATTACTTCAACAGATATGGGTTAAAGAATACACACAGAGGCTTTTGACACAATAATACCACAGATATGGGTTAAAGATTTCACACAGCAGCTTTTGGCACAGTACTATCACAGACATGGTTGCATAAGAGAAGAAAAATATGTTTAGATGCACAAAATTCCCATCCACACAGTTGAAGATTATAAAAACTTTTGGTTATGCTCGGTACCATAACAGACACAGGTTCAGAGTACACATAGAGAGTGTTTTTTGGAAAATTGAACACATGCAACACCTAATACTCTCCCTCACTACAGCTACATTCTGTCTCCAGCTAAGCAGAGCAAAACAAAAAAAAAGAATCTTGAACCAGGAGGAAGAGGTCCAAGTGAAGGAGGAGGTGGAGGTATATGTGGAAGATGAAGATGCAGAGTGGCACAGTGGTTAGCACTGCAGCTTTGCAGTGCTGAGGTCCTGGGTTCAAATCCAACCAAAGACAACGACTGCAAAGAGTTTGTATTTTCTCCCCATTAGAGTTGAATAAAACAGGTCGGTCAGTTTAAAAAAAGACCGACTTTCCCAAAGTCGGGTTTCGACAAGCGAAACCCGACCATAGCATGAGGTCGGCCAATGCGTTCGGCGACCCGAGCGCCAAAGTCGGTTTTCACATAATGCTTGAAGAGCCTTTTCTCAGCCAATGAGCAAGGACGCCACTGTGGGCAACGCGATGACATAAGCAGCGGCCACCACCATCTTAGAGAAGGGCATTGCAGTGATTGGCTTGCTTTGTGTGGTGCACAGTGCCTATAAAAGCCCTCACCGCCGACCGCCATTTTGCTTCTGCCGATCTTAGTGTAGGGAGAGGTTGCTGGCGCTGGTTTTCAGTAGGGAGAGGGTTAGGCAGTAAAAAAACACTAATTCTGTGCTTGTGCTGATAGAGATTAGCTGTACAGTTAGTGTGCAGTGACAGGGGAGGATTTTGTTGTGTGCAGCAGCGCTGGTTCTTAGGCTGCCTGCCAGTGACAGGGGAGGAATTTATTGTGTGCAGCAGCAGAGCTGATTATTAGGCTGCCTGCTAGCTGTCTTGCTGTGTGTACACTGCTGTGCAGAGTGCTTTTTAACACAGCACCTACACAGCACTAATACTTTTATTCATTTTTTCTGCACAGTTACAGAGCGTTCATTTTTTCCCACACCGTATAGAGCTGTACGCTCCTCACACATTACCGTGTACCAGCTGGTATCACGGACAAATACATGCTGACTATCTGTGTGTGACTCCGGAAATATATACGGAGATATCAATTTTCCCCAAAAACCGTATACAGCTGGTATCTTCTGATACAGTACCATTTTTTGCCTTGTGTATTACGGTCAAATCCAAACTGAGAGAGCATCTGTGTTTGAGTACGGAAATATATACGGAGATTTAAATTTTCCAAAAAACAGTATATAGCTGGTATCTTCTGATACAGTACCGTATTTCTCCCTTCTGTATTACTGTCAAATCCATACTGAAAGAGCATCTGTGTGTTACTCCTCAAATATATACGGAGATTAAAAAATACCCCAACACTGTATACAGCTGTATGCTACTGATACAGTACACATTTTCTGCTTTTCATATTCTGGTGTAATCCATACTGAGCCTGTGAGCGTGTGTGTTACTCCTGAAATATATACGGATATTTAAAATTACCCCAACACTGTATACAGCTGTACGCTACTGATACAGTACACTTTTATGCTTTTTGTATTTTGGTGTAATCCATACTGAGCCTGTGAGCGTGTGTTACTCCTGAAATATATACGGAGATTTAAAATTACCCCAACTGTTATGTTTCGGTAGCTGAGGAGGACAGGAACAACAGCAGGGCAGCCGAACACCTGAGATGTTGGTAACTGATGGGTTCCAGATTCCTAAACTAACGACACAACTAGAGGTAGCCATGGAGCGTTCCTACGTTGATCCTAGACGCCTCGTCACAGCCTGAGAGATAACTACACCTAAAGGCAGAAAGATGAAAGCTATCTGCCCCGGAGCAGATCGCCAAAGAAGATAGGAAGCCCCCAAACATATAATGGCGGTTAGACAAGATGATAATACAAACATAGGCAGAAAATAGACTGAGCAAACGCTGGGGCCACAAGCTGACTAAATAGGATAGGACAGGAGAGATTACTTTCTGCAACCAGAAAACCCTACAAAAATCTAACAATTCTGATTACAAAAATACTGAGATCACACGATCTCGCCACCCGCTAAATCAGATCTCAGTGTGAACAAAAACCAAGCCGCAGCCGCTGAAAAAACAGGAAAAAGCAAATGAGCAAGTAACAGGGGCTGCAGAAAAACTGTGAGGAGCACCAGGCCCCAGGAGGGACCTGGCTGACCTCCACAAAAGTGCAGAAAACAATGCAAAAAGCAAGCACAAAAAGAAAAGCAAAAAAATATCTTATCTGAAAGCAGGAGATGCAGACAGGACTCCAGCAAACTTCCAAATGAACCAGGAACCACAATTGAGACAAGAACAATTAATCACCGGGAACCATCATGGGAGGGAACCTCCCTTATATCAGACCAGTCCATGATTCCAGATTGCCACTCTGTTAGGGTCTGCGGAACGCACCAAATATATGATGTGGAGAGGTACATTCGCAACCCGGGGTCCACCGTGCAGGCGGAGCCTGCTGCTAGTAAAATGGCACAAGAAGTGAACTCTGTTATCCCGCAGAGTGGCCAAAAAAACGCCGTAACGCGCTGTGGCAATATGTGCGAACTCTGTTAATCCACAGAGCCGCTAGAAGGAGTGCCGCAGAGCTATATAGTGATGTGTGCGAACTCATTAACACAACTGAGTCGCAAAATAAACACGCTAGGGCGCTGTCTAGCGTTGAAAGCGAACCCTGTTACGTCACAGAGCCGCTGAGACAAACTTCTGTGTCCTGTCAGGCACCCAGGTACACAGTTAACTGCTAAGCGAACATAGAACGTGATAATGTCCTCGTGGGAGTCACCCGCAATCTATGGCGTCTGAAGCCAGACCCTGAATACGACAATCAAACTCCTCACCGGTTATGCCGGTAATCTAGGGCATCTAGGACACCGACCCTGACCAGCTAGCATACCAAACTCCTCACCGATTAAGTCGGTATTCTAGGGGCTTATTTCAACCGGGCCCTAACCACACACACGCATGACCCACTGGCGCATAGTATATAAAGATTGATACTAGCGCATGGCGGCCCAGCCATGCTAACCCTTTTATAGTAACAGCTACAGGACCTGCCAGAAACAAGGACCAATGAAACTTGTTCCAGAACACCAGTAGTCACAGGACATTTCTGGCGGACCAATAGGACTGCTGCAGTACCTGAGCATGTGACCCCTGATCTCCAATGAGAGATCTCACTCTGGGCAATGCTCAGAAGGGGAAAACAAGGACTTTGTCCAAAAGATGTCTCTCGCCGCTAACCAGTACTGACTACAATAGCAGAGCCTGGAGGAGCAGCATAATCCCTGCACACTGTTAGACTGGGCAAGATGCTGGGCCGACGTCTAAGCTGAGCAGGCTCCACTGCGGACGAGATGAATGGGAGACCACACGGGGACTGGTTCGAGACTCCCCCTGTGCAGCAGCGGAACTCAAACCCCAATGTTTACCCCCATTCTCTGGGCCTCGCTGCGTCAAAGGCAGCGATGAGCTGCGGAGCGTGAAAATGCTCGCAGGCTCCCAAGACCTATCCTCAGGCCCATAGCCCCTCCAGTCCACCAAATAAAACTTTTTGCCCCGTACCACCTTAACCCTATGATGGCATTCACCTCATGGTTCTGTAGCGAACCCGATGTCCCGGCTGATGACTCAGAAAACCGGGACATGAGCACAGATTTCAGAGGGATACGTGAAAAGTGTCGGAGGATACCCAGGCGTGGTGGAAGAAGGCCAAAACGGTATACCACAAGGTAACCTGCTTGAGGACCTTGAAAGGACCCAGGTAGCGGGGTGGGCCAACTTTAGGACTCAACTCGCAGCCTAATGTTACGGATAGAGAGCCACCAGGTCCCCAGGACAAATGTGGAGCGGGGCGCCGATGTGCGTCGGCGGAGGACTCATCCTCTCCTTAGACCTGAATGGCATCCTGGGTACGGTCCCAAATGTCCCATACCTCCACAGCTCAGTCTGCCAACCTGGATTCGGCAGAAGACACGGCATGGGCACCGGAAACCGCGGATGCTGACCGAGTTTAGGAGGAATGGTGTCTGTCCGTGGAGTCAGCCACAGCATTGTTTTAGTGCAAACTCAGCCCATGGTAGCAAGGATTGCCCAGTCATCCTGCCTGGCTGAGACAAAATGTCGTAGATAGGTGACCAAGGTCTGGTTGGCCCTCTCTACCAACCTATTCGTCTCAGGATGTACGCTGAAGAAGATTTAACTCAATACGAGTAGACGACAAAGCTCTCTCCAGAACCGAGACGCAAACTGGGGACTCGGTCACTGACAATTTTTGTCCGGCATGCCGTGTAGACGGAAGATGTCCTAACGAACAACGCTGCCAGAGTTCGTGCAGAAGGTAACCGTAGTAGAGGCACCAGATGCACCATTTTGGAAAAATGTCGGTGATTACCCAAATGATGGCAACCCCGAGACTTGGGCAAGGCACCACAAAGTCCATCCCAACCATCTCCCAGGGCTGTCTGCCACCGCAAAGGTAAAGTAACCCCAGCTGGCCATTGTCATGGAGACTTATTTTGGCGCAGGAGACACAAAACGCCCGAACGTAGTCCCCAACGTCACGGAACATATGCGGCCACCAGTATGTCCCGCCAGCAATTCAGATGTCCTCTTTGCCCCAAAGTGTCCACCCACCCTGATGAATGTGCCCAAGAGAGTACCTCCATTCGCAAAATTGGAGGCACAAAAGTCTTGCCTGGGGCACAGACTCTAGCGAAACCGGGCCACTGTTCTCAGGCTCTCTGTGGGGACAATAAGCCGAGGCTCCTCCACCTCCTCCTCAGAGGACACACAGAGCGAGAGAGAGCGTCGGCACGAATGTTCTTTTCTCCCGAGAGGGGAAAAGGAGTGTAAATGAAACCGGGAGAAGAACAAGGACCATTGGCCTGGCGAGAGTTTAGCCGTGGGCTGTCTGAAGATACACCAAATTTTTGTGGTCGGTGAAGACTTGGAAGGGAAAGCGGGCCCCCTCCAACAGATGTCACCACTCAGGAAGAGCCAACTTCATGGCTAGCAACTCCCTATCCCCGATGGAATAATTCCTCTCCCCCTGATTTTTGAAGGTCTTAGAGAAGAAGAAGCAAGGATGCTCCGACCTTGAGCCCCCTTTGAAAGGACGTCCCGCCCAGGGGGGGATCCCCTCCAAAAATTGGCTAAAAAACTCGGGGGAAGTGGGGGGGACGCTGAAAAAAATTAATAAAAATGAAAGCCTGAAGACCCCTCAGACCACTTTGGGATACGAAGGGGGTTTTTGAAAAGCCCCCCCCGCAATCAAATTTTTTGGAAAACCCCCCTTTTGCCCCCGGGGGCCCCTATAAAAGAGCCCAAAAGGGGGGGCAATTTTTTTTTGGGTTCTTAATGGTGTGGGTTAAGCCCCCCTGTAATCAATACAGGACGTAATTCTCCGTTCTTTTTCTCACAAAGAAAAATCCCCCCCTCCGGGTTGACACCGATTTCCCAAAAAAAAACCCTCTTGGGGGGTTCCCCAAAAATTTTAAATTTGGGAAAACAGGGTCTTTCTCGGGAAAAAAGGGGGGGGGATCCCCCCTTTTCCCCGGGGGAGTTCTGCGCCAGGCAAGGGTCGTAGGACATCTAGGGGCATGAGGCGGAGTTTCTCCGCCCCTTTTTTGGAAACACGTTTTATAAAACCCAAAAAGCCTTGGGAAAGGGGTAAGGGGAAAATTCCCCGGTAACTCAGTAGTAAAAAACCTAAACCCAAAAACTCCTGATAGTGTTGGGCGTCTGCCGATTCAAAAAATTCGGATCGGAATGGTATCCCCGATCACTAAATGGGGGCGATATCCGATTCCAAAACCGGGGAATCCCATGAAATTTTGGGGGGAACAAAATATCGAACAAAAAAAAACCTTTTTTTCCTTGTAAACACAAAAAAAATAAAACCCCAAAATTTTACATATATATATATATAAATGTCATTGTGACATTTATACTTTTAAAGTATATTTAAAAACTTCTACATAGTAAAATTCCCCCTTGATTAAAATCCTTTAACCCCCGGGGCTTCTAAAAAAAAGACGAAGCACCGAAAAGAAATGAAATTTGGTTACATGGGGTTTAAAACCCTTTTCTTTTATGTTTTTTGCAATCTATTTGGGGCAAAACTTTCATCATCTTGTTTTCAAAATTTACACCTGTGGGGTTTTAAAAGGGGTGTAAATTCGTTGTAAAAAAAACGGACTTTTTTGCTCGAATTTCCCCTTTAAATTTAAAACCCCTACAGGTGTGAAATTTTGCACACAAGAAAATGTAATTTTTTGTGCAAATAAAAAAAAAAGGGGCAAAAAAAGGGGGTTAAAACCCTATAAACCCCAATGTCATTTCATGTGGGTTCTGCATTTCACAAAACCCGTCAATTGATTGGGGGCATTAAAAAGAAAAGGGGTATAAATTTTTAAATTTTAAAAAAATTAAAAAATATATAATATGTGTAAAAAATTTCCCCCTGCATTATTTATATAATAAATATATATATTTTTATGAGGTGAAAAATTTTTTTAAAAAAAAAATTTTTTTGGGCTCCCCCCTATTTTGCACCAGACGACAAAGCCGGGAAAATGGGGGCAGATAAAAATACCCCCAAGGGGGGAACCTTATTTTTGGCCCCACTGGCAAATAACATTGCCCCCCCCCCAAAAAAAGAAAATTTAATTAGTTCCCCCTTTTTGGGGCACTTTCCCCGTCTATTCCCTTTGCCCTGGGGGGTGGCGGGGGTTAATAGGGGGTTAAAAGCCACATTGAATTAAAAGGGTTTGACCTTAACCGGAAAAAATTTGAACTTAAATTTTTGACAACTATCAATTAAAAAACCCTTTTTTTGCATGAAATAAAAAAAAACAACACACCCCTTTTAATTAAAAATAAATTTTAATGAAAAAAAGACACATTTTTTTTTACCTCTTTTTTTTTTGACTAAAAAAAATTTTCCCCTAAAAAAAAATAAAATAAAAAAGAAAAAAATTTTTCCCTTACCTACCCCCTGCACAGTCGGGGCCCAAGTGTAATCCTTCAGAAAGGGTTAATGTTCTGCGGGGCCCCAGTAATGGGGCAGCCTCACAGTAAACCCCCAAATAAATTTGAGTTCCTCTGGGGACGGGGGAGGAAGTGGAAAAGTTTAAAAAGATTGTTTTCCCCACTTTCACTTAGGTCAGGGGGGGCACAAAAAAGTGACTCAGGGGGGAAATTTTTAAAAAAAAAGGGGGCCCCCCGAAAAAATTGGCGTGGGGGCCCCTTATTTTTGTTAACCAAACCCCGATGAAGCAGACCGTGGGCCTGGATTTTCAGGGGTTTAAGGAGCCAAGAAACCTGGACCTTTGGGCCGCCGGTAAAAACCGGGGCCCCGCAGCTGCATTCCCCCGGGTTTTAAAAAAAATGGGGACCCCCCCAAAAAAAATTGGTGTGGGGTCCCCCCCTTTTTTTTTGTTTTAAACCCCCTTGAACAGCCGGGGGCCGGGTTTTTTTTAGGCTGGGAAAAGGGTCCAATATCCATCCCCCCTTTCAACCCCGATAATCCCGGGGCCCCAAACAGTTGCTTGTTGGCGGTTAAAAAAAAAAATAGGGGACCCCCCCAAAAAAAAAAAAGGCCCCGGGGCCCCCTATTTTGTTAACCACCAAGAAAAAAGAGCTGCTTTGGCCCCTTTTTAAAAAAACTGTCAACCCAAAATTTTTGGGCCCCCAACAGCCTGAAAAATCCCCGGTACAGCAGGGCCCCCTTTTTGGGCATCAAAAGATGTCCCCAAATTTGGGGATTTCCCCGGGGTCTTCCCCCTCCCCTTCTGGCAAATGGGGTTTAAAAAAAGGGGGTTTAAAGGGCACCCTTGATTCCCGGGGGACAAAAACCCCGGGTTTAAAAAGGGGGGGGTGTCAATAAGAACCCCACCCCTTATTAATCCCAAAGTTTTTAAAAATTTTTTAAAAAAAAAAACAAAGAAAAAAAAAAGTTTTAATAAATAAAAAAGGGAAAAACATTTTTTATTAATTTTTTTTATAAAAACCCCATTCCTGCGACGCCCTCGAAATCCGTTTAAAAAAAAAAAAAAATTTAACCCCAAAAGAAAACCCCCCGTCCCCAGCAGCCATAGTAACGACAGCCCCCCCGACGATCCAGCTCGCTACATCGCAAGAAGGAGGCCTTTAAACGCGACGCAGACAGTGTTACCCCGCTTCCCCGGCGGGGGCGTCAACAGATGAAACTTTAAGGGCCCCCGGGGTTTTCCCCAGTACTGCACTTACACGAGAAACTGCATTGGGGCCCCCGGGGAAAAATGATGGGGGCCCCAAAAAGCAGTCCCCGCCCCTGCCCCCACGGGGAAAGATGTGGGGGGCCCTGAAGCAGCCCCCCCCCCGTTTAACCGGGATCTTCTGCCGGGAAAAATGCCGCGATCCGACAACCCCCCCCGGGGACAGACAGTGAAAATTTACAACCCCCATTCCGGTATCCGATATGACGAAAATATCGGTACCGGAATCCCAAACCCCCCATACGTAATATGGGCCCCCATACCCCATTTGCAGTAAAGTATCCCCCCCAACACTACTCCTGACACATTGCCTCTAAAAGCAAACCCCAACCCCCGTATCCTACCCGAAATTTTATTTGTGGGAGTGGAAAAGGGGGGCCCAAAAGGGGGCCTGTGGTTTTCCCATTTTCCCCCGGGAAAAAAGAGTTGGGGGGAAATAAGTTGAAAGGGGAAAGGGGGCAAAAGCAATGCGGGAACATCTGTGTTTTTTTTGTGAGGGGGGGTGTCGACCCTTCACTACCCCCGGGCAGTCACTGATTTTTTTAAAACGCCCCAGAGGTATTGGTGCCGAGCAAAGTTAGGGCAGAAAATTCCCCCCCCTTTTTTTCCCGGTCCCCCCCAAAGCTCGACCCCTTGGGGGGTTGGGGGGAAATCTACGTGATGTCCCCTTTTTTAAAAACATCTTTGGAAAAATGGGCCCCTGTTCTGGAACCTCCTCCCGGATCAATAGCGCGATCGCTTCCCCCCCGATCCCCTGTGGAATTTTTTGGATATTTCCCCTTTTGGCTGAAAAAAGGTTGGGGGCCCCGGATACTCGGGGGGGCCGAGACTTAAGCCCCGAAATGGGAACCTCTGTGGCCTTTTGGGTTGGAACCCCCAAAAGGGGGGTTTGAGGGGTTTTGGGCCCCCCCCCCCCCCCCGGGGGGGCCAAAAATAAAAACCTCTCCCCCAGGGGGCCCCCCAACCCCCGCTCGTAAAACGGAGGTCGATGCGGGTAGTTTAAATGGAAAAAGTTTTCCTTTGGGGGGGAAAATTTCCCGGTAGCCAAATGTTTTTTACATGGTCACCCCGCCCTTTTCCCCCTTAGACAGGAATGAGAATTTAAACCCCCACCATCTAGTTGGGGGGGTAGACCCCGGAAAATTGGAGGAAAAAATGACTACCAAAGACGAACCCTGTGCCAATGCCAGCGTTGTAGCGCCGATCGTGGGTGACCTGAGGTCCTAAAAAGCCTTTTTTTTAAAACCTCCCCAAAAAGAGGGGGACTCCCCCCAACCCAAACTTCGTGCCCCCAGGGGGTTCCCCCCTCCCCAAAACTCTGCCCAGAGTAAAAGGGGACAAAACCCCCTTTTGGCCCCCCTCCTGGGGAAACGTGCGCCAGAAGTGAGCTGTATTTAGCATGATCACAACCCCCCCACATTGCCCCTTTTGTCACCCGGGAAATTGTCGGAAGGGGGGGGGGGGATAATGTAGGGGCAGGGGGGCAGAGGACAAAAATGGCTTAGCCACGCCCAGCAAAATAAAAAGCGACTGTGGTTTTAAATCCCAGCGGGGTTTTGCCTCAAGAGAAACCCCAAACCCTCCAGTGCGGGGGGTACTGCGGTAGACGGGTCACCCCCCCATTTTAATAGCCAGCCCCGGCGCTAGTAAATTTTGTTGGGTTGCGGAACCACCAAATTATATGGGGGAGAGTGCGTTTGCAGCCCCCGGGGGGGCCCCCTCCGGCGGACATGCTGCTAGTAAAAAGGGGGCAAGAAGCGAACTTGTTATCCCGCAAGTGCCAAAATAAAGGGCCCTAACGCCTGTGGTATGTCGAAAACCCCTTTAAAAAAACCCCGAGCCCCTAGAAAAAAGGGGGCAGCGCTTTATGGCGATGTGGCAAACTCACTTTTAAAAAAAAGAGTGGCAAAATAAACACCTAGGGGACTGTCTGGTTGAAAGGGGGAAAACCCCCGGGGTTTGTCACGAGCCGCTGGGCAAATCTGTGTCCTGTCACACCCAGGGACAAAATTAATGCTAAGCGAACCCTAGAATGTGATATGCGCTAATGTCCTGGGGGTCCCCCCCGCAACTATGGGTTTTTTAAAGCCAGAAACCCCCCAAAATGGCAATCAAAAAACCCCCCAAAAAAAAAAAAAAACCCGGGGGGTTTGCCGGAAATTAGGGCTTTTAGGCACCGCCCAAAAAGCTGCATACCAAAAACCCCCCCCATTTTAAATCGGTATTCTGGGGCTTTTTTCAGCCGGGGGCCCCAAAACCCCAACACATGACCACACTGGGTATTTCAAAATAAAAATTGAACTGCGCGGCGGCCCCCGCCATGCTACCCTTTTTAGTAACAAACTACAGGGGGGTTAAAAAAAAAGGGCCCCAAAAAAAATTGTTCCAAAACCCTATCACAGGATTCCTGGGGGGCCAATAGGGGGTGCTGCGTAACCCCCGCTGTGACCCCTGTCTCCCCAAAAGGGATCTCATTGGGCATGGGTCAGAAGGGAAAAAAGGACTTTGTCCAAAGACGTTTGCTCCCGCTAAAA